>PVIC010015804.1:11556-34615 GCA_004025085.1 Thryonomys swinderianus
AACTCAGCAATCCTCCTGTCTCTGCCTCCCAAGTGCTGGGATTAGAGGCATGAGCCACCATGCCCGACACTGTGGTATGTGGTACTGATTGCTGGTGGGTGTGAGTAACCATACTCAGCATTGTATGTCATTACTGGGGGTCAAACTCAAGACCTTGTGCTTGCAAGGAAGGTGCTGGAACCACTGAGCTAAATCTCTGGCCCAAACTTATGATTATCTTAATAGATAATTAAAAAGGAAAGTTATTCAACAAAACTCAACACTTATTCATGATTAAAACCCTGCAGAAAATTGGAATACAAGGTCTTCATCTCAACCTGAGTAAAGATATTTATAAGAAACAATAGCCAGCATCACACTAAATGATCAAAAAAAATGAAACCGTTCACACTAAAATCAGGAACAAGACAAGGATGTACACTATCACCACCTCTATTCAATATAGTTTTGGAAACATTAGCCATAGCAATAATACAATAAATAGAAATAAAAGGAATGAAGATAGGAAAGAAAGAAGTTAAACTGTCATTTGCTGATGACATGATTCTTTATAGGGAAGATCCCAAAAACTCAGCCAAAGGACAGCTTGACTTAATTGCTGGATTGAGTAGCATAGCTGGACACTAGGTCAATGTACAAAAATCAATAGCTTTCTATCTATGAATAGTAAATTCATTGAGGGAAAAAATCAGGGAAACAATTCCTTTCATAGTATCACCCAATAAATGATATATCTAGGAATCAGTCTAACAAAGGAGGTTAAAGACTTCTAGTCCGAACAGTATAGCCCTCTGAAAAGGAAGATTGAGGAGGATATCAGAAAATGGAAAGACATTCCTTGTTCCTGAGTAGGAAGAACCAATATTGTCAAAATGCCCATACTCCCAAAACTGCTACTATATATATATATATATATATATATATATATATATATATATATATATAAAATATAATCTCAGATTTCACCATCATATTTCACAGAACTAGAGAAAGTAATCCAAAAAGTCATCTGAAATGCATTTTTTAAATAAATGGAGTATTACTCAGCCATAGAGAATGATAAAGACATTTATAGATAAATGGAAGCACTCTGTGGTCATAATCATAAGTCAAATAGGTAGAACAGATGTGTAAATACTATTGTTTCTCTAGTGTAATTGAAGGTGTAAATGAAGTCCAAAATGTATGATGGTATTGTGAAATGGGAAGAAAATGTTCAAAGGAAAGGAGAGTGGGGGATGTTGGAGGAGGGGAAAGTAAAGAAGGGAAAGAAAAATTCTGATGGTAAAGAGAAAAAAACAGAAACAAAGTTATAAATATATGAGGGTAAGGGGATGGAAGGGAATGTAGGGAAATGGGATAAAATAGAAATCAAATATATCATGTACAGATGCAAATTCTATGTGATGAATGTGATCATAATGTATGTATAAAATTTACCAATAAACTCAAGAAAGTAAAAACATTTAAAAAATAGAACAAAGTTAACATCCTATGCTTCTAGGTACTGATTTATATCATCTTTCATCTTGTTTCCCTTGAACACTGAAAGCAGCAGATCAGCATTTACTAAGGCATCTGGGGCACACGGGAGCTGAGTACAGACGCCTACAATGCTCAGAGAGAAAACTGAATGCTCCTTTGACTCTTGCAATTTCCCAGTAATGCTGGAGAAGTTAGGATGAGGCAGATATGCTGTTGGGTTAATATAATCTTGCTGTAGCTATGCAGTGGTTCACACCACACATGTAATGAATACTGGAATGACTTAGCAGCAGCCAAATGAGACAACCACAGGTAGCTTCTACAGGGAAAGGAGCTTTGAGAAAGGAGGGCTGTGGCCTTCAGGACAAGAGAGACTTTTTGTCACAAAAGTCAGTTTCTAAATCATTTACTATTCACATAACCATCTTCTGCAGATCATTACTTTTCCATGTTGTTTTTCCATATTACATTTTATTCAAAATTCTTCCTGAAGATAACTGTTTAAAATAAATGCTGATTAAAATTCCCTCAGATGGCACTGAAACAAATTAAAATTTGATCCTTTGAAGACTGAATGAAGTTCATTGACTGGCTTAATTCTGTGGGCCATGTTTTATTAGGCATATTGGCCAGTCAAGTCTTGCTCTATCCATATTTTATTTTAACTTTGAGCTAAGCACAAAGCCAGATCAAATTAACTGACTCAGAGTGTACTCAAAGCAACTGGATTAGGCATTTTACTAACTATGTAGTAGTCACCTAAGTTTCACCTCCTCTCTATCATTGGGAGACTTTTCCTTTCTTTCATTATTTCCAAAGACAAGAGCTATTTGCTGAGACACTGTCTTAGCCAAGCATATTAAGGAACAGCATACTTGGGAATATGACTGCCTGTATCAGATAATCTCCAGAGTAATTTTTCAAGCTGTTTAATTTCTTCCCTTTGATATAATTTGCTGCCTGTTTGGTTATGGCGATCAGATACTTGTGTTAATTAAATCCTTGTTATCTACCCGGAAGTGGAGTGACTTCACTCACAGTGGGAGCAGGCTCTTGATGGCTCATCCGAGTGGCTCTTTCTGTTTTATTTTCCTCTTGATACACATCTTCAGCACTGTTTATGGTTCCCTGAAAACAGATCAAACTTAAATGAGTCCCCAAAGCAGCACTTCTTTTGTTTTGTCTGTTGTGTGTGTGTTGTTCATCGGGTTATAGCAAGAGATGAACAACTAAAGAAGAAATATAAACACTTCCTCTCACTCTCCAAGGTCTTGACCTATTTATAAGTAACAGAAAATTTCCCATGTGATTAAGCACAGAAAGCAAAAGTCATTTTACAACAGAAAATAATGACATGAAAAGAGCATTATCAAATCAGGCATGGTGGTGCACACCTGTGATCCTAGCACTCTGGGAAGCTGAGGCAGGGGGATCACAAGTTTGAGTCCAGCCTGAGCAACGTAGCACTTTTTGAGGGTTTTCTCAAATGTAAAAAAAAACTAAAATAGGGTTGTGGTTGTAGTTGAGTGCAAAGGCCTTAGCTTTAATTTCCAGTACTGGAGAAGAAAACATGAAGCATCCATGAAATAATTGCTTAAGCTGAATTCTGGTATGATTTTATAACTCCCAGAAGCATTTGTGTGCATTCACAGACACTTAAGTAGTTTTGAGCCCTATTCACAAACGTCCTCCTGTGCTTAGTAACAACAGGCCACATGTCTAACCACTGGACACCTGGCAGGGACAAAACAGTAAAAACCAGAGAGACCCAGCAGACAGTTGAGACAGTCACTGCTGGCCTTTCATGATAGTGACCGCTTCTCAATACAGTCTTCTGTCTGTGTGCTCTCTCCGGTGATGCATGTAGCACTGCTGTCGGAACAGCTAGGGCAGAGAACCCATGGCAGACAAAGGTGCAAAGAGAAACAGCAACTTGTGCCTGCTCCAGGCCCCTGCTCCGCCGCTAGGCTGTTACAGCCTCTGTGTCTTCATCCCACTCTTCTTCTGAGCCACGAGCAAGGGTGTTTTCTATCTCTTTTGCTTCCTTCACTGTACATGCACTTCACTGTGAAACTAAACCTCATTTTTCCATCTTTCCTCCCGATGTCTCTTTTACTTTTTATGGATTGCCTGCCCACCTGTTCTGGGTGTAACACTGTCATTGTCCCCGTCTGCTATTTTCCTCTGTCATCCTTTTGTCTTTTAAAGTTTTCCTAACATGTTCTTCCCTGTCTGCCCTTAAAGTTGTGCTAAATTTTGTTGTATATTCTTCAGAACACTGAGAACCACACTGTGTGTATCAAGCCTTGAACTGAATTTCCTTCATTTCTGTTCTTCTGTTCATGATCTTCAACCCATCACAAAACCCATCTCAGACTCCCATGACAGTCATTTGCATATAAATGCCAAAGCTTTACAAAAACAGCTGCATAAGCCTTGGTTGCATTTTTCTTTTTCAAAGTGTTAAAAAAGGAAATTGAAGTACCTTGTGCTTGAATTGTCTGGCAGCTCCAAACCAGAAGTGCTTCAGAGGTTCTGGTGAGGTAATGCAAAAGAAAGGATTCCGATACGGTGAGCACAGACACAAAACAAAGAAAATATTTGATTGGCTAGTTATACAGTTTCTTTACTGTCTTTACTGCTGGAATGTCTCTAATTTTGTAACTTTAGGTTATTTGATGGCTTCGATTGCTTAGTCTTAGGTTTCCTTTTTCTTTGATATAGGTATTTGTAAAAAATAGCTCAAGGTAAGTAAACCAAGCAGAATAGGCCCACTTAGGAGGCCTCACTGGCTTTCTGCTGAAGGAGTTTACAGGACTTGTTTCCATTTTAACAAACTAATCAACCAAGAAGTGTTTTTCCTGTCTTTATGGCATAATTTAATTCTCATTTTTCCCCTTCCCCTACCCACCTTACAACCTCCTGCTTCTATATACACAAGCTTTGTTTCCTTTTCTTTCACCATCAATTTTTTTTCTTTCCTTTCATTATTTACCCCTAAACTGCATTTCCCTTTGAATAGTTACTATTTCACAATATCAGTGAACCCTGATTCGTGCTTTTAGATGATCAGTCAGAGGGGACCTATACTTTCTGTGTGGATCCATGTTTCTAAATGGGGACACAGAGGCCACTCTGCTGAAAGGTGTGTGTGTGTGTGTCCCTGCAGACATGCTAGTGTGCATGTTCATAGATATGGAGGGGACTTAGCTATCAGTGTAAAAAAATGTAATGTGCCCATAAGTACAAAGTTGACTCTGGCTAGTGAAGTCAACACTAAAATGACACTTGTGCTGGCACTCATTGCCATCTTTGAGAGAAGTACTGTTACTGTTTTTGTTTACTGATGAGGAAACTGTACAGAGATGCTACATTTCCTAAGGTCACATGGCTTGTGTTGGAGGCAGAATTAAAATCGTGCTGTCTGGTACTGGAAACTCTGCTCTTCACCATGATGCCATGTTGCCATCATAGCTGATTTATTTTTTAAATATATACTGAAAACAACCCAAATTATATTCATGAATTTTACATTAAAAAGTGACATTTAAAATATTTAAAAATTATAAAGCAAATATTTATGTTTGTTATAGCTCAAATAGATTCCAATTAGCAATCTAGAAGTGTTTTATGCATGAAATTTTAATACAATGTATAAATATTTAAATATGAAATATTAATATAAAATGTAAATAACATGCTTTGAAAACCACAACTTTTAAAAATTTACACCAGGGGATCTCTTTCTATTTTTTTCCATATATTAAGAGATACAAGTAGGGGATGCAGAATGAAGATATCTAAGTAAAATAAATTACACAGCTAAGAAATGTGAAATTAAATTGTTCATGTGTGCTTCCTACAAGAGGTCAGTTCTCCAGGGCACTAAAATAGCTGAACTACCAGTAAATATAGGAACTGTAAATAATTTTGCTTAGCTTTTCTGGCTTTGTTTATGATTTGATTTTTACCTTTTTTTACTTTAGATGTTAAATTGAATGTGCATTTAGACTGTTATTAAGGGAATTATCAATTGGTAAGAATAAATTTCCTCAGCCCATCACCTAGTTGGAAAAGTATCCTCTAGGAAAAAATTTTGTAACATATATATCTAAGATTACAAATGGCTTATCAGTGAGCCCAAGGTGTAATGAAGTTTTCCTGTAACATGTTCTCCCTCAAAATTTCTTTGTTAACCATATTAAATATGACATAGATTGATGTATAATTTTTGAATTGTTTCTTCTGAGTCTAAAAGCAAATGTTTCTCTTTTTACCATGAAGAATAAAATTTTTAATCATTTTATATTTCAAGAATATAAATATAAAAATATAAAATAAAATCTGACACCAAGGAATACCACTCCCTGTTTTATTTGGAGAGCAGTATCACAAGCAACATGTATTTTGCTCCCTAAGAATGCTCCCTTTTGAGTGTTAGTGTCCCTGAATTACAATGATGTTTTACCTTGAGCCATCCACCATTCCTTTGTGAGGCATACAGTCCACCTCATCAGACACCCAGCTTCCTCAGTGGTGGAACATCAAAAGTAGATTCCTCGGTTCCTGGTTCCTTGGTAGCAAGCAGCTCTGTCTCATAGGAGGCGTAACAACAGCCCAAGCTCACAGAGCGCCAGAGTTTGTGACATCCAAAGTTAGAGCTGCACCTAAACTGATCAAAGTTTGTTTTTCTATGTCTGTAAAGATATAAAGCAGAAAAATATCCTTCCTGTACTCAGGTGAAAGGCTGCTAAACTGGAAGGTTTTTTACTTATAAAGTAGGATGCATTGTTACAGTTGGGACAGGATTGTTGCAACTGTAGTCAATTACTTTTGTCTGACATTCTGAACAACCTCTTAAAGGAAAATGAGGTATAGACCAGCACTGAAACTTACTGACATTCAGGAGTAGATTTTCTGAGACAAGTAAACTACAAAATGTATAATCTGTCCTTGGCAAAACTGTGAATTTAATTTTTGCTGTCATCTTGTTATCCCATTAAGCAGCTATTGCTGTTTGCCATTTCTTCTTGCCTGCCCCTTACTCCCAGGGATGCAAACAGCCACGGTATGAGTGCAGAGGATGTCTCCCTCTGGCTACCAGGCCTGCTCCACTCAGCTACAGGTCATTTCTCCTCTACACTTCATCTGTTTGATGGTCCTTCTTGCTTGTGTCTTATTCTCATGATCAAGTAATGACCAAGTTCTATGTAGAACATGACTGAATGACAGAAGTTTACTATATTAGAGGTCCCTCTAAAGTTAGACAGCCAGGGAAGGAGCTGATTCTACACTTGCAGACACTTCCAGGGATGAAGCTCAAGTGGAGAAGCATCCAGTACTGTGGCAGTCTAAGTGACTTAATCTTTAGGGAGCTTGGGTCTTTTTTAGTGATTTTCAAACATAGAACTTTTTATCAAAGGATCTACATTCTTATATGTAAAGATCTCCCAACCTGTTTGAAAGATGAGGTTGGAAGGAGCTGGAGGCGATATGCTTCATTCTGTTTCTCCAGAAGGAAGTAATATTGTTGACATGTCAACATATATAAGAATAGAGAGAGAATCTCGGGTCTTAGTATTTATTCAGGACTAAGCAGAGGCATTACATTGTGTGATGGCCAAGCCAAGGCAGAACAAAGGTGTAGGCAGAAAAGTCTGGGCCAAAATTTTCAAGGCAGAAGAGGGCCCTACCTGTAATTTGTTTGGAAACAAAGGGAGCCTTGGTTTCAGGGGCGTACCACAGGAGTTGATTTTACAGCTCATTGCCTTTCTAGTGACCCAGGTTGCAAGTGCTGTCAGCAATTTTGGTAACAGGGCTAAGTCTGTGCATAACCCCTTTGGAGAGTTTCACGGTTCTTATTACGGACGTGTATAAATGAGAACCTCTCTTATCTCCTGCCTTTTATCTTTCTTCAGGTTTGACACAGTGTCTCTCAATTTTGATTCTGACAACTTTAATAACTATGGGAGTTTTATTTTTGCAAGACTATGAGAAGAAATAGAAAATCTGTGTGCATTTACCCATTCTCAAATTTCTTTTTTATTCTGTTTCCTTGAAACATCTGTATAAGTTGTTTGACTTATGAAAATTACTTTTGGATTCTGGAGTAAGTACTACTAAATACTGTACAGTTTTCAGTAAGTTATTTTCATTAATTATGTACTTACAAGACTGAAATAAAACTAAAAGAGGAAAACCTTCTTCATGGAAAAAAATTACTTATGTTGAACAAGAGTATTTCAAGATATTTTTTTGTGTCTGGGTTGGATTTTCCAGTAATTGTACTTTATAGATTCAATACAAAGTTTACATTCATACAAGTCAAATGAAAGCTAAAACAAAATCATGCATTTACAGTATATATACATGTATATGAATTTAAAATATATATTACCCAGAAATTAAATTTAATAAAAACGAGTTACACTAAATGGTCCTATGTGCCCAAATGCCTAAAATATTTTTGTTAAGTATGATAGTAAATTCCTACAGAAAGCCATCAAATCTTTCTGTATGGTAGTATTGTCCAGGAGGCATAAGATGACTCAGTTTCCCAAGAAGTACAAACTCTTTTATTTCTTAAAATAATAAGCTTTTAAAAATGCACACATAAGTTTTTGGAATTTTTTATCATGGTCCCAAAACAATACAATATTTTCATGATTACCTAAATTTATAAATAAACATTTTACTCTTCTATTGGGTAAAAATCAAGTAATCAAAAAATTTCCATCCTATGTATTTTAATGAAAAACTTCATCATATATTCAGATTTATCCTGAAGGCATTTTTTTCTATTTAATTTGTTTAAACAGTGTTATTATTCTGAGGCAGGAGAATGTATTTTGCATTTGGAATCATATAATGTTTAGCCTTTTCACATTAGAGCGTCTTATGGGATCATCTCTACAGTTATTTCTTTATTTGATAAATTTAAAAAAGTAAATCATCAGATATATGTTAGAAATCCCAATTCTCAGTTCATTACGTACAAACATTCATTGAGACTTATTGGTGTTATTTAGATAATTGAGAAATAATATTGGTCTTGTAGGAGCTAGTAATCAAATAAGGTGTGCAGATGAATGAACAGAAAAGTGAATATATTTAAATTTTTTACCATTACTATTCTATTACTATAGTGGGATGCATTAAATACGGTAACAGTGCTAAGTACGAGGTAAATTGTATAAAACAAGAACAACCCATTCAGTAGGTGCTTTCATTTGTTAAGAATGGTGTTTGTCTTATTTTTCTTTTGTTGCTGAATCAGAATACCCAGCACGCAAAGTTAAAGGAGGGGAAGTTTATTTATTTGGCTTTCGGTTCACAAAGGTTTATGTCCATAATCATCTGGCTCCAAGGAGGGTGGCACGTGACAGTGCGGTGTCACAGAGGAGAAACAGTTCAGGGCGTCAGAGTGTAGCAAAGCAACAAGGACGATCTCAGCCCTTTCTGTCCTTTACCTTATCCGACCACTTCAGGCGGGCAGCACTTGCACCCTTAGTCCTAGAGCCTGAGAACCAATGCACTAACCGGCACACTCCTTAACAACTGTCATTGCCAACAACCTACAAGTCGGGCAATGTCTCAACACTTAAGGGAGAAACCTTGAAAATCAAGAGAAAGAATGGATTAGTGTTCTTTGAGCAAAAAGCACTGTGGGGATAAGGGTGTAAGGAGGTTGGGGCCTGGCCTGGGGAGGACCAGGGAAGACCTCTATTGTGACCTGTGAGGAATATCAGATTTCTGTTGTAGGATGTAACAAAGGATTGAGCAGGGTAGGAGAAGTTCAGTTAAATACCTTGCCATAGGCCAGCCACATTAATACCAATGTTAACACGGACAAGGTAATAAGACAAATAGGTGGAACAAGTGTTAGAACCAAAGTATGGTTGTTGTGTAGGTTCTGATTCCTGAAGTAGGTCAGTTTTAGACCATTAACACCTTCTCAGAGTGGATTTTGGTTACTCATTTTCGAATATGGTGGACACCCCAGTAGATTTCTTCTCCAACTCTAGCTTCCGTACAGGATGCCAGTAATACATCTTGTTGACTGTGACAGATTTAAATACCCCTGTATTTTCCTGAAGCCCTTAGAAAGAAAATCGTATTACTTGAAACCAAGAGCCATCCTTACATTGCTTTGATCAAAAGAAATTACACAAATAAATAGAACATGTAGGATGAAGAAAAGAAAGAGAATTTTTAGAAAATGAGCATATTATACAAATACATTTCAAGATTTTACTGAAACATAGTTTTCCTAATAAAATTGAAATTATAAAAATAACAAATGTGCCGGGCATGGTGGCTCACACCTGTAATCCCAGCACTCGGGAGGCAGAGACTGGAGGATTGCTGAGTTCCAGGCTTGCCTGGGCTACATAGTGAGCTCAGAGCTAGCCTGAACTACAAAGCGAGACCCTAAAAAGAAAGAAAGAAAGAAAGAAAGAAAGAAAGAAAGAAAGAAAGAAAGAAAGAAAGAAAGAAAGAAAGAAAGAAAGAAAGAAAGAAAGAAAGAAAGAAAGAAAAGAAAGAAAGAAGAAAGAGAAAAGAAAGAAGAGTGGAAACAAAGTATAAATAAGGAAGGGTGGGGAGGATGAAGGGAGGGAGGAGAAATGGGGAAAAATAAAAATCAAGATATGTCATCTATAGGTACAAACTCCAAGTAACGAATGTCATCATATTGTATAGTCAGAAATGTACCAATAAATTTAAAATTTAAAAAAAGAAAGAAAAAGTAATTTTGAAAAGCACATTGACAATTGTCCTTTAACAAACACACATATTTTTAAAATATCCACCCTGGGCTTTTGTTACATGGGGTTCTTGGAACTTTCAAAAAGTAGCTAATTCCATATCATCAAACGATTGTGCAAAAAAATTGGAAAGTTTTCCAGGTTGCAGTAAAACTGAAAGGGAATGTCTGGGGACAGACACTCACACACACCCTGCTGATCAGCTTTATTATACTTACGAAAGTGGATTTAAAGTGTAAATAAAATAAATTTTATTTAGCTGTATATCACAGGGCTATTAAATTATAAATTGCTTAATAGCCAGTCATGTAATAATTTTTTAAATTTAGAAATTCATTAAACAGAAAGCTATCATAGGATAAATACATGTCTATGTATCTTAATAAGTTGATAAATTTGATGGATCACACGTGTCACCAATATGATAATACTTGGCTATGGAACATTAAATGACTTCCTTCCTATTTAAAGATTATTATTAATTGTTTAAGACTTGTAAGTTCCTAAGGATTTTATAATTTTGGGTTATTATTTTGTTGTTAATATCCAGTTGTGTTATACTTCCGTGAAGGGACTAGAGCACAGGATTACAATGCCTCAGCAGAGGGCTCTCATTAAGACTAAAATTCTGACAAGGTTGCACTATGGGTATTGTTGCCACATTGTTCTGGAAGGGCTAACCAAAACACTACCAATAAGAAAATAGTAAGAAACCAATATATAATCACCTTGTAGCAAAAACAAGTTATTTTTATTTGCAGTAATGTATCTGTGTAATTGAGAAAAGTAACTGAAAATAAGACTTCAAAATCAACATGTATAAATCAGTAGTTTTAATTTTTTGAGAATGGTAATAGTAAAAAATTTAAATATATTCATTGCAAAGAGCAATAAACTATAAAATAAAGATCTAAGATATATGTACTTTATCTGTATATTTGAACAAAGAAAGTGACATACTATTTAAAGCAGTTGATTCTCTAAACTGAGTCAATTTAAATGAAGTCAATATAATTCTGAAAACTTAATTTTATATTTAATCAAGAGAAATAAAGAAATAGCTACAAAATTAAATTTAAGAGATAATACATAATTTCCATAACATAAGAAGATGGATGATTCTGGTGTCAGAGTAGATAGATAGTCATGTCAAAAGAAGAGAGGGTCAGGGATTTGGCTCAGTGGTTCTGGCACTTGTCTCTCAACTGCAAAGTCCCGAGTTTGATCCCTGGTATCAAAACAAACAAACAAATAAATAATAGCAAATATAAGAGAAATGCAAAATTTCTAATTGAGTAGCAATAAATTTAAAAACTAATGTCACCTATGGGCCGGAGATTTAGCTCAGTGGTTCCCGCGCCTGCCTCGCAAGCGCAAGGTCCTGAGTTTGATCCCAGTAACCACATACAGTGCTAGGCATGGTGACTCACGCCCACCAACCATCAATACCACATACCACAGTGCCGGAGTGGTGGCTCACGCCTGTAATCCCAACCAGCACTCGGGAGGCAGAGACAGGAGGATTGCTGAGTTCGCAGCGGCTTGCCTGGGCTACATAGTGAGCTAAGGACCAGCCTGAACTACAAAGCGAGACGCTGTCTCAAACCCCCCCCCCCAAAAAAAAAATTAATGTTACCCAGAGAAAAAGATGGATTATAGCTCTGGGATAACAATTTTGTTTTAAAAAAGATAGTTTACTGTTCATAAGAGGAGGAGTTTAAGATGGAAAATTGCTAGATGAAAAATATCTTAATATAGAGTTATAAAATCTTTAGATGAGCATGATTTTAAAATTTGTGGCCCCAAATCTGACAGTATGAATTAAATAATTTAGATTATTAATTACATAAAAGTTAAAAATAACACCTTACTATGGCAAAAACAAACAAGAAAGTTAAAAAGCAAATGGCATTGCAAGAAAATCAGCTGCAAAAATTTTACAAACTTCTTGTAAATTCTCAATATATGAATCATTATGAAGAGACTGGGAAACAATACCAATGGGAAGCCAAAAAATACTTCACTAGTGAACATATAAAAATGACTCAAATAGCTGTTTTAGATTCTCATAGTAGAAATAAAAATTAAGCCAACACTATTTTAAGTAATTTTGAATAATACTCATTAAAACTTGTCAGAATATACTCATCCTTTTGTCTAACAATTCTCTTTCTAAGAATTGATTCTAAGGAAATAATTGAATAAGTACAGCAAAGATGCTGATCTAATCTACCACAGCTGTAGCATAGAACTCTTTTTATGTATTATTAGATTTGCTGATATTTTAAGATTCTTCATGTCTGTTAGTGAGAGATGTTATCGTGGTATTTTCATTTCTTTCTTTTTTTTTTTTCTTTGAGACAGGGTCTCGCTTTGTAGTTCAGGCTGGCCCTCAGCTCACTATGTAGCCCAGGCAAGCCTGGAACTCAGCAATCCTTCTGCCTTTGCCTCCTGAGTGCTGGGATTACAGGTGTGAGCCACTGCGCCCAGCACTGTGGTATGTGGTATTGATTGCTTGTGGGTGTGAGTCACCATGCCTAGCATTGTATGTAGTTACCAGGGATCAAACTCAGGACCTTGAGCTTGTGAGGCAGGCGCTGGAACCACTGAGCTAAATCACTGGCCCTCATTTCTTGTTTTGTTTTGTTTTGTTTTTTCTATTTGCTTTTATTAAGGTAAGGTTGGCATCAAAGAATAATTTAGGAAATATTGCTTCTTGTTTTCTGGAAGGCACTGTGGGCAACTGATATAATTTCTTAGCTATGTTATCAAGTTCACCCTTTTCATCAATTTAACTGTTGAATTCTACCACATATTTAAGTAATAATGAGCCTGGTGATTTTCTTTTATGAATAATGTTAATTACTGATTTGATTCTTTTAACATATACATAACCGTATACAAATAAGGATATTCAGAACATTTATTTCTTCTTATGTGAATTTTTACAATTTATAACTATCCAAATTATCACATTTTTGTGCATAGAATTGTTTTTGAAGTATGCCTTTCTCATCCTTTTAATATATAGTAATCATGGCACATATTTTCCATTTCTTATATTGCTTGTTTGTCTTTTCTACCTTGCTCACTTCTTCTCAGCCGTACTAAAGAATTATTGTTTTATTGATTTGTGATTTGGGGTCATTAACATTATAGAGTTTTCAGGCATTGTAATTTCCAATATTTATTTGCTCCATCTATCTTTCTTTTCCTTCTTGTATTTTGAATATATGCATGTTACACCTTTTTAGACTTACTGCACTATTTGGATAGCCTATTCTTTTTAATATATAATTCCTTCATCTATGTGTTTCAGTTTGAAAGTTTCTACTGACATTTCTTGTAGCTCCCTAATTGTTTCCTGGGCTGTGCCATGCCTACTTGTGAGTCTATTATAGGGATTCTTCAGTACTGTTACAGTGATTTTTATATTTGGTCTTTCCTTTAAAGTTCGTATGTCCCCAATTTTATTATTAACCAGTTCTTCCATGGTGCCTACTTTCTCATTAGTTTCTTTAACATATTAGTCATAAGTATTTAAAATTTTTTGTCTAATATTACAAAATCTGCATCAAATTTGAGTCTGGACTTCATGTTTGATTTAACTTCTTGATTATAGCCTTGTCATTCTTCAGTATGATTTGCATTCTTTTATTTTCTGAAGATAAGTGATGTATTAGATAATGGAAACTGTGATAAATCGACCTTTTGTGTGAGTTTTTAAATTAATTTGGTTGGGGT
The DNA here is from genome assembly GCA_004025085.1 of Thryonomys swinderianus. Taxonomy (NCBI): domain Eukaryota; kingdom Metazoa; phylum Chordata; class Mammalia; order Rodentia; family Thryonomyidae; genus Thryonomys; species Thryonomys swinderianus. The sequence continues at coordinate 25,551 of PVIC010015804.1, forward strand.
GAGAGTATGCTTAATATTTGTTATAGAAGACAATGGCTTTAAACTTTTCTAATGGCATACTCTGCTCTCTCATTTTGTTCTTGAAATTCCTAAGAACTTCTCCTCAAATTGAATCAATGCTTTTCAATTTTCTAAGAAATAACCTGTTATTATATTGGAGCTCTGTTGACATGGTGCTTACTTGTGAGGAGAAGTGATCTATAGTCTTAGGGTTAAATCATACTTTTCTGGTGGGTTTATGAATTTGTATCCCTGACTGGTGAACTCCACATCTGCTTCTTAGATTTTCTTTTTCCTGCACTTAGATGAAATAGGAAGGACAAAGCATGCTGGAGTAGGTTAAGTGCCTTTTCTCTACATGTTTAAGGTTCTGATAAAATATTCCCCCCCCTATTATGGAGAACTGTCTATTTAAAATATCATTATTCCTTCTTTCCCTGACAAAATTGTGAGATCAGTTCTGGCTCTTGACCAGAATAATGTGAAACTACTGGAGTTAAACTCAAGAAAATGTGCACGTTTCCCTCAAATTAGGGGATTCTCATATTAATCAACACTCAACTTTCATCAGTTAGTCAAAATTAACATTCCATGCTCTGATAGTTTATACTTTCAGCAATTTCCACCTCAGGTAAACAGAATTTGGGTGTGCTCCTTTCTATTCTCCTTCCTAGCATTTGGTGTGGTGGTTTGCCTGATGATATCAGTGATGGAGATGATTTTCACTCAGTTGTTCTCCTGATTTTGAAGACAACAATGAATTTTCTCCAAGTTTAATATGTAAGAATTAGAACTGTGTGTTGGGGTCACCTTTTAATTTTGTTTTTATAATGGTATTGCTTAAAGTTTTAATTGACTACTGTCCGTCCATTGGTTGAGTAGACCTGTCTGTGATCTCCCTTATTCAGATCAATTCTTTTTGGTCTTACATCAATCAGTAGGTAAAACACAGATCCTTCACTAGTTTTCATATGAAATCCAATTTAGCTTGCTACATCATTAACCTTAAAATATCATTTTTTTCTTATTTTTATAGTTTTTACTTAAGATTTACAGAGTCCTTGGAAATGATGGCAGTGACATGCTGCACATATCTCTGGATACATTTTCAGTGAACACATTCCATACAAAATCCTCTATCCAGCTGCTCTTTCAGATAATCTTATTCTTTATCACCCTCTGTGTCAGTCAGCTTCCATTTGTCCAGTAAAAGTTTAATTCTGCCAGTAATTTACTTCTGGTTTATGAGTATGCACATATCTATAAATGATAAATGAAACAGTGAACTTCTCTACCCTGTTGTACTCAAAGCCGCATTTCTTTACCACCAGCCACTTCCAAGTAGCTCTAATCCTTTTCTACCCTCTGATAATGGTGGAATGCCTCTGTAAGTCAAGTCCAGACTGACCACATACTCCATCAATTGGGGCTGCTTTTATTTTTCAGACAAAATAATAAGAAATCTACTTTTGCACATCTTAATTATCTTCATTTGTGATTCTAGAATTGGGCAGCATTCTAGACAAAAATGGTTCAGAATGGCCCACTCTACCATACAGGCAGGGCATACCGAGGGCCCAAGAAAAGAAATAGGTGTATAGAAAAGAAAAGTGACATAAGAGACAGAAGGGTCCCTTATATCTCACATCTGATTTATGTGCATATGGTTTGAAAATTTGGCTGTTTGTGATTATCCACAACTCAACCACTTGTAGGAAAGTAGATTACAGTCTGCCTCAAGGTAGGCTACAACTCACTGGCTATGGAGAAATCTTTAAGTAAAACTCAAAATATGTAGTGGCAGCCTTAGACAAAACTCAACATGGCAGACAAACACAGTCCCTATGCTTATCGCAAGCTGTTTGCCATCAGCTGAATTTATATTCCTGTTATAAGCAAAACATTTTAAGGAGGTCTAGATTGAAGATTTTATTGGAACAGAGTCCTCTTCTGGTCATCAGTTCCCTTATGTTCATGTTTCCTCAGCCTTATTTTCAATGAGTGTTCCTCAATCCTTTTCAGCAGTCAGCTACTTTTTACTGGTTTATAATATAATAGAATAAAAATTTTCTGCAGATATATACTATTGTTTCTGTATCTTGAGGATCCTGAGTCTTTTGTCACAATGGATTTTAGTCAATCTTCATCTGTTTGTTTTCTTTTTATATTGTGAATTGTTAGATAATAAATGGTAAGTCAGAGATCATATTTGAGTTATTGTTTAATCTTTAACATGGTGCACTATTCCAGGCATGTGTTATGTGGTCAAAACAGTTTGATTAAATGAATAAATAGTGTTGAAAGTTTTTTCATTTATGTGTATGTATAAAACAGAAAGAAAACACCGAAAAATAAGTGCTAAGTAATGTGTTTTTTCCTAAACTTCCATACTTTTAAATGTTTCCTAACACTTTTCATAGACTTCAATCATTTCAAAATTAATGTAGAGATTAGGCTTGAAAATTGGCATAAAGCTTTCTGAAGGACATAAATGAAAAATGATTCAGTTCTTCAAATTAAATATATTGCACAGGAAGAAATGTAATCCTTTTTCCTAGAACATAATCCACAAATTGCAGTATTATCTATTCTTGTTAAATGAAAAACTAAATAGGACTCTAAATCATATTAGTTTATTTCCTTACAATAGTCATGGCTTCTACTTGGCTCTTTCCAATATTAAAAAACATTAGCATGTGAGGTTATATATTTTTCCAGAAGATAAGCATATCAATACCATACTCAGTGAAGTCTATAAAATCCTGTGTTTGACAGTAAAGGCACATTATCAAGGCCTTCCAGTCATCTATATAGTTCATTATGGCTTATCAGAGAAACTTCTCCTAAGCTTTTTTGATGTTCTCTGTCAACAACTGATAAGCACATCCTTAATAAATTTTGTGAAAGAATAAATGACAGTTGAATCTTTCAGTGGCTTTCCACGTGATTTGTTCCTGCATAATGTTATTAATTCAGAAATTTCATTTATGAGATTATACCAGCATTAAATTTTTCTATTCAAATCTCTTGATAAAGCAAATTCTAGAGGATAGTAATCATTTCTTAACAAAAGTGCAATGCACCTTAGTTTTAGTAAAATTTCTTTAGGTTAAATTTTTATTTTCCCCCTACATAAGGAATAATAGAAGAGTGACAGTTCTATTCAGTAATGACAATTAGAGCATATGAATTGCATACTAAATTTGTGTGATATACTGAAAGGAAATGTAAATCATGTTCTGGTCCTAGCCTCACCTGTTTAAAAAAATGAGTCCTATCTCTCTCTAACTTATTTTGCTGAAACAAGTCTTATCTTCAGAAGTCAAGGAACAGCTGTTTACTAATGGATCACAGCAGGACAATAAACAGCAATCTAGGACAGAATATTTTTCAGTCTTCTGCACTTTTTCTCAATACTTTGTCCTCTGCTATGGATTATAAAATGTGCATGTGAGAATAAACATCAGGCAATCACTCTTCTTCTCCCTGTATGAGGAATAATACTTCAAGGCATATTAGTCATTCATATATTCTGAGTACTGTGTAGCAGTTTTTTATTGAACATAATAAATACAAACAGAAACATGGTTTTGAATTACTTTTCTCATTAATCATAAAAACAATATATTAAGATGTGAATAGCTCTCCAAATAAGTCATATCTGATTTGCTTGTTTCTGTGTTTTGCTGTATTTGTTATCATGAGTTGCTGTTTGCCTTCCGCAATTACATGGATATTACAACAGTCTAAGTGGCAAAGAGTAAAACAGAAGAGCAGTGATTAAAATTAGGACATTTTAAGAAGGAAAGAGTTTTCAAATATTTCAGAGGTAATGTATAAAATGAAACAAAAAAGAAACAAAAACATTTGGCAATTTGGAGAGTTTTGCTAAAATTGCAATTGGGTTGGGACCTATGTCGTAAGAGATAAGGATTTTTTAATCAATTATTTCTTTAAAAGGATTTGCAGTAAGAACCATCAGAATTCATTTAGAATTGTGTTTTGAATAAACAGTATGCATTTCTTTAAATTAGGACTATGTCTGGAAAAATAACTATTTTGAACATTAATCCTGACATTTCAATTTAATTGGAATAAAAAACTCCTAGTAGCTGGGTGTGGTGGCTCACGCCTGTAATCCCAGCACTCGGGAGGCAGAGGCAGGAGGATTGCTGAGTTCGAGGCTTGCCTGGGCTACGTAGTGAGCTCAGGGCTAGGCTGAACTACAAAGTGAGGCCCTGTCTCAAAAAAAAAAATTGTCAAGAATCAGCAGCAAAAAAAGAGACATAAAGTTTTGAAAGTTTTCCAGCTTGTTGAGGAAGGAAATTTACATAAAGTTGGGGCCAAGAAGTGTATGGTTGATGAAAGGATTAGTATTAAAAACAATTAATGTACTTTACATAAGAACAATAGGACCATGTTATGGGACATCTCTGGAAATGTCTAGTTCTCCCCATCATAGACTCAAGGGTATAAAATGATGAACTCCTTGGAAAGAATTTGTTTGAGAGTCCAAGAATAGTGTGCTTATTTAGTGCATCTAGGGAAGACTTATCCTAAGGGCAACCATCCAGGCACTCAGAGATCACTGCACCCATGGTTCATAGGAGCCAGGCTACTGCTGAAGCTGGCAGCAGATCTTGATGTCATCCATACGGTGTTGGTTTTTCAGGTGTACACAATGTAGGAATTTCCAACCAGATTCCAGATTCTTGGGAAGACAGGCTAAACTGTGTGACAGGGTCATGGTTTCAGCCATTACTCCCTGAAAGAACCCTATTTATTACTATTTTCATTATTTTAGAGATATTATTATTATTATTATTAGTTCAGAATGTAGTTTTATCCTCAAGGAAGAAAGAGTATGCAGGTATGATAGCAGAGTGCTTTTAATATCAAACTATCCTTTCAGAACAGTTTATGGTTTGAAATTGTAACAACTCTTTGTGTCAGTAAGTCTATGCCCCAGATATCTGTGGGTTTTTTTCATCATTGTGATGAAAGAAAGAAGTAATAAATACCACTGTATTTGAAGGAAAAGTGGTATCATAAATTGTTCACAAATTGTATACTCAGAATCTTATGTTTTATTTAGACATTTATGAAACGTGAACAATCATATGATCTCCATCATCATCCTTACTGTTTAGTCAATAGCAATTATTTTTAAGCATCCTTTCAAACCCCAACCTCATCGCCAAACAGATAATTTTGAAAATTACATAATAATGATCATATTTAACTTTGCAGTTATTATGATACAATATCTGACAGCCCAATTTAAAAGAAAAGCTTAATTTGGCTGAGATTTCAGGGGATTCTTTTCATGGGTGACTTTAAGGTAGAAAGGTAATAGAGGAAGAGTGTGATGGAGTGAAGATGATTAATACATTACAGCAGGAGAACAGTGCCACAGAGGAAGGAGTGAAGAACCAGATATACTACTCAAATTGAAGCTTTAATGACATACCCAGATGCAGTCAAAGATGCACCCCATGAATCTTTTGATAATTTCAAAATCTAATCAAACTGACATATCAGAATTAAGTGTCACAACCAACCTCTTACCCACTTGACTCTCTAAGATATCCCATTGAACCATATTTAATTTCCCAAACCACACAACAGTAAATTAGTAATTCCACCTTAAAATGATACAACTATTTGGTGTCAACTGAAAATACACTAAACCCTTCCCCAGTATCTTAACAATTACAGCCTTTTAAAAAAAAAGTCCATTTCTCTTGTGAGACTCAAGATAAACTTTTAGCTATGAACCCATGTTATAAATAAACATATAGATAGCACAATCCCAAAGTACAAGGGCACAGGATAAACATTCCTACCCCAAAAGGGAGGGATGAAAGATAGAGAAAAATCAGACAAAAATAAAACCAGGCAATCATTAAGTCATGTAGGCTCATGTCTGGCATCTAGTGTGGAGGATCACTCCATTGACTATACCCAAAGCAGGCTGTGTGGAGTACAGGCTGTAAAGAGTTAGCCCCACAACTGGCTTATTTTAAGAAGTGACTTTGACTAAAAAATATGAGATTACACACAGCCAAGGTCGGAATGATTCTTACCCAAATTCCATTACCAGTCTAGCACAAGAATGCTCTGCCTCTTCTTTACAAGGCTTGCTTGCATCGGCAATGTATCCCTAGCAATTACACATAATTCCCTTACCCCAAATTAAGCATGATTATGTCACCAATAGATATCAGTTGCTTTGGCTGGCCAGGATCTTTGCTGGTTGCTCAGCACTGGCCATTCTGGCTCCTTGTATTTCTTTCTTAATTGTAGGACTTTTTCTTGCTATTCATCATAGCATAAAGCAGGAGATCAAGATCCTCATCAGGGGTTTCTAGTAATTTGGGACACATGGTGGTGAGATGTGAGTTCCAGAGGGATTGTTTGGCGTCACTCCTGTGGACCATAGTCTAATTACCAATGAAATCCTTCTTCCCAACAGAAGCCTCCTGAGCTTCACCTTTACTGCTCACATTCATATCAACATTCTGGTCTTCTGAGGTACAGTCCACATCACCATCAGACTCTGCTTATATCATGTTAAGGCTTCTCTAGCTAGAATCTTCAAACCTTCCCAAATGCCTTCCAGTTCTAAGGACTTTTGAACAATGTAGTGTGGTATAGTCACAGCAGTGACTCTACTTCTTTGATTCCAAATTGCTTATCAACAACTTTTTTGCTGGGTCAAAATATCTGACATCTTCAACTTAAAGGGAAAAAGTTTATTTTTACTTATGAACTTAGTGGGCTTAATCCATGATTAGCTGGCTCTAAAACAGAAACAGTGTTGAGGAAGTGCATGGTAGAGAAAAAGTACTCAACCTGTACCAGCCAGGAAGCAGAAAGACAGAAGCAAGAAGCTGGAGCAAGAGTATTTCCATTTGGGTCACACATCAAATGACCTACCTTCAATGTCTCCATTTTCTAAAAAAAATAGCTATGAGCTCAATGGATTAATCCGTATGACTATAGAACTTTAATCCTTCCAGTTACCTTCTAAGAGCTCACTTCTGAATACAAAATGATTTCGGGGGGCATTTTATCCTTTGACCATAATAATCATATACATTAATATCCAGATGATTGAGATGTGTAGGGGTAAAGTTAATAAAATATGTATAAAATCTATGTGAAGAAAATGATGATATTCTGATAAAAGAAATCAGAAAAAATAAGTAAATGGAGTGATAAAGGAAAAATAAACCTTGTCAAAATGTGAGTTATTTCCAATTCTGTATATGAACAGATCCAAAGGTTTATAGATGGAGGCAAAAGGTCCCAAATAACCAACCTAACATTAAAGGAAAAAAAACCAAGAAGTGTTATTACACAGCTTCACATCTCATTAAAAGCTTAATAATCATGCTTGTGGTCAGTTATACCCATGGAGCAGAAATAAAGGTACCAAGATAGAGTTACACAAATATAGTCAAATTATTCCTTGACAATGGAGCAAAAGCAATACAATGGAGAATAGTCTTTTCAACAAATGATACTGTATGCACAAATGAAAAAAATTGAAAATAGGAATAAGAAATGTAGACCATACACTCATTATAAAAGTTAACTCAAATTGAATCAGGAGGTTAAATGAAGGTTATATGTTACTGACAAAGATACAACTCCCACTTATTTCTAATGGGAATTCTTATTTGCTTCCTAAAAACTAAACATACTATTATCATATAATGCAGAAATTATACTCCTTGGTATCTACCCAAAGGAAAACAAAAACAAAAAACCTAATCTCACAAAATCCTACACACAGAGACATTTATACCAGCTTTATTCATAATTGTCAAATCTTTGAAGCAAGAAAAATGTTCTTCATAGTGAATAGATAAATAAATCATGATATATACAGTTAGCAAGTATTGATTAGCTCTAATAATTAACTACCAAGTATGGAAAAACCTGGACAAAAAACTTGAATACTTATTATAACTGAAAGAAGCCAACCTGAAAAGACCATATGTTGAAATAATTCTAACAGTATGACATTCTGGATAAAGTAAAACCATAGACAATATTAAGATCAATGGTTGCTACAGAATTTGGACAGAGGGAGATGAATAGTGCAACACAGAAAATTTGTAAGGTCATGAAAATACTCTCTATGATAATATAATAGTGGATATGTCATTTAACATTTGTCCAAACCCCTCATACATACAGTACCAAGATACCAAAAACATACATACCCTATTGCAACCTATGAATGTCAGTGATAATGATATGTTACTGTAGCTTCATTGACTATAACAAATGTAGCACAATGGTAGGAGTGTTCATATCAGGGGAGGCTATGCATTTGCAAGACAAGACTTATATACCATAACATATCAATCCATTTTCCACTCCATTGTATGGAAAACCTAAAACTGCTTTAAAAAAAGAATCAACTAAATAAATAAGGGTGAAGTGACTGCACTTCTAAAAGGAAGGCACATTTCAGAGACAGCCATCTTCCAGGTGTAAATAAACTAACTATTCATAATGATAAAGAAGTAAATGAATCAAGAAGTTCTTGGTTTCCAGCGGACTGGGGAACTTGGTGCGGACGGACCGGAACCAGCAGCTCCGGGCCCGCCGTGCCGTGTTTCCAGCGGACTGGGGAACTTGCGGCGGACGGACCGGAACCAGCAGCTCCGGGCCCGCCGTGCCGTGTTTCCAGAGGACTGGGGAACTTGCGGCGGATGGACCGGAACCAGCAGCTCCGGGCCCGCCGTGCCGTGTTTCCAGCGGACTGGGGAACGAGCGACAGACAGACCGGACCCAGCAGCTCCGGGCCCGCCGTGCCATATTTCCAGCGGACTGAGGAACGAGCAGCGGGCGGACCGGACCCAGCAGCTCCGAGCCCACCGTGCCGTGCTTCCGGCGGACTGAGTGAGCAGCACGCGGACCCGGCTGCAGGGTGCAGTCCATTTCCAGTGGACTGAAGGCCGCCCAGCAGCACACTGTATCCCGGAGCTGTGCAGTGAGGAGTCAGACATAGAGGTAACTCATAAGCTCAAAGTATCCAGTATAGAATC
>PVIC010015805.1:0-34714 GCA_004025085.1 Thryonomys swinderianus
TTTTTTTTTCAGTACCAGGGATCAAGCTCAGGACCTTGTGCTTGCAAGGCAGTTGTAATGTCACTGAGCTAAATCCCCAGTCCCTCATCTACCTTTTTGGTGGTACCAGGGATCCAATCCTAGGATTTCCAGCATGTTAGGTAAGTACTCTATCACTGAGCTACATCCTCAGCTCATTGGCTTTTTAAAGAAAAATGAAATTAACCTTTTTACTGATACATAAAAACACAATTATACATATTAATGAGGTAATGTGATATGTTTATAAACATACACATTGTGCAATGTTTAACTCAGATTAAACAACCTATCCTCAGAAATATTTCTTGGTGACAAAGACTTTCAAGTTCCCTTCTTCTAGCTCTTTGAAATGTATACTACATTACTGTTATTACTGATGGTCACTTTACTTACTATACCATGCCAGAATTTCTTGATCTTATTTCATTATAACTAAACCTCCACTGATCCATCTTATTCCTGCACTCCCTCCCTTGAAAGTCATTTTCAAAAGATTGTTTCTGAGGAAGGCAGTCCTTGAAGTAACCATTTCATATACAGAAATAAAGAAGAGAAGGAGAAATGAGGCTAAGGAGTCAAAGTAGGAAGTTTTTCTGTAATTACCTGATAACAAAGATAAATTTCATTGATTACTTAGTTAATTTGGCTTAGTGTTTGTTGTAAACAGTTGCATTTATAGAGCTCAGGATTCTTTTTCTAAAAAGCCTACACAGAACTGTTTCAAGGTTGCCTTCCTTCCTCAGGCAAAGCCTGCTCTCTAAGCAGCCCAGCCATTTGAAGTGACCGTGCAGAAGAGCTATGAATAATTGGTTCCTATAAGTCCAGTATCATCTTTTTCTCTCTTATGAATGGAGTTTCCTAGGTTGCTAACCAAGGAACCCATTTCCTCCTTCGTCTTTCCTGTGTCTTTGTTTCCTTTTTCTCCCTCCTCTCCTCTTTCATTCACTACTAAATGTGTTAAATACTTGCTACATGTTAGACACTGCTAAGTTTGAGGACCTGAAGAAAATATTGCTTGCCCTTAAAGAGCTAAGAAGCAAGGAGGAATGATATCGGGTTTGAGTAAACAAGTAATTACAATAGGCCATAGGGCATGAGAGAATAGAAACAGACAATTCCTAGGATATTCAGAAAAGTTGCCTACATTGGCCTCAAGTGGTGAGAAGAAGGTGAATTTCATCTTTTAGTCTTGACCCCTTATCGATACATTCACAGGTTGAACAGAACCTGTAACAGAAATAAGATTAAAGTGGTAGGGCCGGAGATTTAACTCAGTGGTTCCAGTGCCTTCCTCGCAAGCACAAGGCCCTGAGTTCGATCCCAGTAACCACATACAATGCTGAACATGGTGACTCATGCCCACCAGCAATCAGTACCACATACCACAGTGCCAGGCATGGTGGCTCACTCCTGTGATCCCAACACTCAGGAGGCAGAGGCAGAGGCAGAAGGATTGCTGAGTTCCAGGCTTGCCTGGGCTACATAGTGAGCTGAGGGCCAGGCGGAACTACAAAGCGAGACCCTGTCTCAAAAAAAAAAAAAAACGATTAAAGTGGTAACATTTCCAAATTGGGTTACTGGATACAGGCAAGTGGAAAATGGAACTAGAGGTGTCTTTGGAGGCAAAGGTAAACAGATAGTGAGTTAAAAGGGGAGAAGGATGGAAGAGTGGAAGCAACAATATTCCTACAGCAAAAATCCAAAAATCCTGGGCTGGAGATTTAGTTCAGTGGTTCCGGTGCCTGCCTAGCATGCGCGAGGTCCATGGTTCGATCCCCAGTAACCACATACAACAATGCCATGAGCAATCAGTACCGCATACCACAAAGGCGGGTGTGGTGGCTCATGCCTGTAATCCCAGCACTCCAGAGGCAGAGGCAGGAAGATTGCTGAGTTCAAGGCTTGTTTGGGCTACATAGTGAGCTCAGGGCCAGCCTGAACTACAAAGCGAGACCCTGTCTCAAAAAAAAAAAAAAAAAATCCAAAACTCCTGACCTCAGGATCTATTTGATATTGGTACTTTTTTCTTTTTTCTTTTTTTTTGGTAAGGAATTGAACTTATGACTTTATTCTTACAAGACAGGTGACAGAACCACTGAGCTAAATCTCCAGCCCCATTATCTTTATTATTTTGAGAAAAAAATTCTTCTTGGAAATAAGACTATTATTCCATACTTCCATCTCTGCTCTATTTAGATAAACAAGAGTTAAAGGGTGATACGTTTTGGGGCAGAAAAGTCACCATTTTTTGACTTGTTTATCTTTGTCTTTCTCCAAATTCTTCTCAGGAGTGCCACTGATATAGACTCACTGTTTTAACACACCTTTAATGTTCTAAAGGTTTAAGAGTTACCTGAGATGTGTAGGACTTTCAAGACATTTTGGGAATTTCCCAAATTCTTGCTATGGAAACAGTTTGGAATGTTTAGATCCTTTCATAAACATGCACTGGGTTCCTACTATGTGTTAATAACTCTGCTAGAAGCTGAGAGCAGGATCCTTGCCACTGAGGAATTTATGGTCTCATGGATGAGAAAACACTAGTACTCAACTTTTCTGTCCCCTTGGCTGTATTGTTTTCCCTCTACGCACCTCCCTGCCCCCTTCTTCCACCTCTGTGTCCAACTTGGTTTTTTTTTTAATTTTTTAAAATTAAATTCTTGGTACATTTTATATATAGCTCACAATCACACTCAACATTGGGGAATTTGTACCAGTATATGACATGAGTTAATTCTCATTTTTACCCATATCTCTACCCACCCCCCTCACCCCCCATATACATGTGCTTTCTTTATCTTTTTAAATCATGTTTATTCTTTCCCCTTATTACTTGCCCCTACCACATTCCCTTTGAATATTTCCTATTTCACAAAATCTATCATACATTCTAGAACTCATTTACATCTACAGGTTCCCATAACAGAGAAAGATACAGTATTTACATATCTGTGACCTATTTATTTCACTTATTAGTGTGTCCTCAAGGTGTGTCCATCTGCATATAAATGACTGAAACTTGTCATTCTTTATGACAGAGTTATACTCCATTTTATTTAAAAAAGAAAAAAACATATCTTCTTTATCCAGTCTCCAGTTGATGGGCATTTGGGTTGTTTCCAAGATTGGGCTATCACAAACTGAGCTGCTATAAACATGGATGCACATATGTCTTTATGATATTATTTTTTTAATTCCTTCAAGTATATTCCTAGCAGGGGAATAGCAGGGTCAAATGGGACCTCTAATCCTAGTTTTCTGAGGAATCTCCACACAGATCTTTCCAATGGTTGCACAAGTCTACAATTCCACCAACAGTGGAGAAGAGTTCCTTTCTCCCCACAGCCTCGCCAACATTTATTGCTGGTTTATTTTGCAATAGTAGCCATTCTTTGTGGAGTTAGATGAAATCTAAGATTTGTTTTCATCTGCATCTCTCGAATGACCAGTGTGTCCAACTTGGTTTTATTCCTGGTTTGAGGAGTCTGGTTCTCTTATAACAATCTTTGATCTCCTTTGCACGAACATTTTGGTAGTTTATGAACTTTCAGATTATTTACTATGAAAACTTGTTTTCCCTTGCTCATCTGCACAGAGGTGAAATGCAAATGTTTCCCCTCACTGCCAGGAAGAATTTGGAGTTAAGTTCTCCATGCTTTGGAAGCAAATGAAATTTTTAGTTTTTAATGAATAGATTCATACTAAAATCCTCAAGACCTATTGTGAAAATGCCACAGGAAAAGAAGGCAACAGGAGGAAAAGTAGCAAGTAGTGTCTTGCAAGGAATCAAGAAGTAAGAGAGAGTGTGGGGCATGGTGGTGCATGCCTGTACTTCTAGCACTCTGGAAGGCTGAGACCCTGTCTCAACAGAACAGAACAGAACAGAACAGAATAGGAGCAAGCTGGAGTAGCTCAGTGCAAAGGCCTTGAGTTCAATTCCCAATACGGGAAGAAAAAATAAGTATGAAAGAGATTTTCTATGAGACGGATTCTTTTTACCAGAAGATCCTTTGGGCACCTGAGAATTGAACTTCGAGAACAAGCCTGAGAAGGCTTTGAATCATTGTTTGAGAAAAGTGAGATGAGAACATACTTCAGAGCAGGCCACAAGTGGACCCTCTCTACAGAGGCAATGCCCCAGATGATACACTCGAGGAAAAGTGCAAGGGCAAAGCTCCTCCCAGAGGGGGAGAAGGAGAGGAGAGACATTCTCCCATCTGGGGCTAGGAGCTGAAGCAAGAAGCGAAGCCAGCCTGGGCTAGATAATAACTGACCTCCAAATACCTGTCTGCTTTCCCCAGACTTTCTGATTGGTGCTGCCCATACACACTGACCACCAACACCTCTTCTGTTTGCTTAGCAAGCTACTCTATGATAATCTAGAAAATGTGCACATTTCTCTCTCTCTTCTTCTTCTTTTTTTGCTTTTGAGACAGGGTTCTCTTCTTTTTTGTAACCTTCTGTTTGACTCTCTTGCTTATAGTTTGTCTTTTCTTACCATATCTATATTTTCTGTGAATGTGAATTTAAGAGTAAGCAAACCCCAGACTCGGTGCTCTTCTGTTTCTGGCCCTTTGACCTTGGCTGTCCTGTGTGATTTTGACTTTTCCTCCTCCCACAGCTGCAGTGTCTTCTGCCCTACATGAAGCCCAACCCACTCTTGTCCCTCCCTAGTGCTCTGATCAAGCTACACCCTGCCATCTCACCAAAGGGACAGGGGAGCGTCAGACCCTGTCCTTGAGTTTTAGGGAAAAGTCTAGGTTATCATTACCATTGGCCTGAATCTACTTTAGTCTAGCAGTAGGTCTAGTTTTTTTAAATTTCTCTTGAGTTACCATAGAAATCTAACAGCTCTTCAGAGGAAGAGCTAACCTCTCATACTCTGATCTAAATATGAGAAACACACCCGGAGTGAGTTACTGTGGCAGGTAACCATGAGAGTTCAAATTTATGGGCACAAAAAGTACATGTATACACTTACCTGTTCTCTTGAGCACCTGAGGTGGATTGAAAACCCCATCACCTTTCTCTTGATACAACTCTTTTTGTGTGATCTAGGCTGGCCTCAAACCTGTGGTGATTCTCCTGCCCCAGCCTTCTGAGTGCTGGGATCACAGATGTGTGCCACACCATCCGCAATAGGACCCACTTTTTGAATCCTGGAATGGCACATCAGCTGGTGGAAAGAATGCCCCAATAGTTCCCATAGTCCTGCACAAATTAATTTATGGGCCAATTCTGATATGGTAAACAGAAAATCAGAAGTTACTGCAAAATCAGAAGTTCCTGCTGGGAAACCATACTGATTTTTTAGTCATTTTGGTCCCTAAAAGATGCAAGGCAGCACCAGGGACATGCACCTGCTTTGCAAGCCGAAACTGAGACAACACCCCTATCCTATCCACCAAGTCCAGAAGTGCGGGCCTGGTCTTCCAGGACCTGCACGCATGAGCTCTGTTATTTATTTATTTATTTATTTATTTTGAGACAGGGTCTCGCTTTGTAGTTCAAGCTGGCCCTGAGCTCTCTATGTAGCCCAGGCAAAACTGGAACTCAGCAATCCTCTTGCCTCTACCTCCTGAGTGCTGGGATGACAGGCGTGAGCCACCACGCCCACTGTAGTATGTGGTATTGATTGCTGGTGGGCGTGAGTCACCACACCCAGCATTGTGTGTGGTTACCAGGATGGAGCTCAGGACCTTGCGCTTGTGAGGCAGGCGCCAGAACCATTGAGTTAAATCCCCGGCCCACGAGCTGTTATTAACTCACATCCCACAGAGTACTGATGGTTACTATGCTTTGAGTAATATTTTGAAGGGCTAGATCCTTTTAGGCCTTAGAAGTACTATCTACAGAAGGTGTTATTCTCAGTTAAAACAAAGGAATCTGTGTCATAGAGAAACTGAATTCAAGGACATCCATGAAATGGTGGAGCCAGGACCTATCCAGGGCCTGCTGACCACTAAAGTAGAGCTTTCATGTTTCCACCATTGTCAGGTGAGGCACTAGCTTCATGAAACTCATTTTTGTTCCCTAAAAAGGCATTTTTTTATAATAAAAACTTTGAGAATATGAAAAAGTTACAGTAAATGTTTAGTGTGAAAGGTTTTTCTTGACTTTATAACAGGAATAAAGCATGCAACATTTATATAGCTTGAAATAATAATCTACTAATCATAAAATAGCTCTGTATATTAAAAGCATGCAACATTTATATAGCTTGAAACAATCTATTAATCATAAAATAGCTCTGTATGTTATTATACAGAAGTTATTTAGGGCTGCAGGGTTAGCTCAGTGATTCCGGCGCCTGCCTCACAAGCGCAAGGTCCTGAGTTCGATCCCCAGTAACCACATACAATGCTGGGCGTGGAGACTCACACCCACCAACAATCAATATCGCATACCACAGTGCCGGGCATGGTGGCTCACGCCTGTCATCCCAGCACTCGGGAGGCAGAGACAGGAGGATTGCTGAGCTTGAGGCTTGCCTAGACTACATAGTGAGTTCAGAGCCAGCCTGAACTACAAAGCAAGACCCTGTCTCAAAAAAAAAAAAAGAAAAAAGAAAAAAGAAATTATTTAAATAGCATAGATCCATTGGGAACATACAGTGAGTAAAACGTCATGCACAAATTTGGAGTGCTTTTGATATTTACACCACTTGATAATAGTTTATGGTAAAAATCATTGAGCCCAAATAAAACTGATGCAAATTTACAGTGATACACATTCAATAATGATGAATATAACTTTATAATTACAGATCTAATGACTTATAATTAATCATAAACACACTTAAATGTACACTTATGGTAATTCAAAAGCACAGTAACAGTAACTAAAAACAATAATTATCTCAAGATAACACTGATAACAAAATGGCCTTCCTGATGTGACCAGAATTCCTGGGGGAATTGCAAGCAGGTGCTTTGAAATAGAGCTTGACAGTCAGGACTCTTGGCAGAATGCCTTTGTTATTGGAAGTCTTTATCACTCTACTGGCTGCTTACAACGTATATATTTCAGTCTTCTCTGCCTTTAATTAGTTTGAAACTAAGCCTAGGTTTAGCAAGCAGACTCTCTTCTTCAGGAATACAGAACAGTTTCTGTTTTGCCTTTTCCTTTTTTTTTTTTTCTTTTTAAGACAGGGTCTCACTATATAGCCCAGCCTGACCTTCAACTCACTATATAGCCGAGGCTAGCCTCAAACTCAAGGTAATCCTCCTGCCTCTGCCTCCCAAGTGCTTGGATTATAGGCATGAGCTACCATGCCTGTCTCCAGAACAATTTTTTTTTTTGAGACAGGGTCTCACTTTGTAGTCCAGGCTGGCCCTCAGCTCACTATGTAGCCCAGGCAAGCCTTGAACTCAGCAATCCTCCTATCTCTGCCTCCTGAGTGCTGGGATGACAGACGTGAGCCACCACACCTGGCACTGTGGTATGTGGTATTGATTGCCAGTGGGCCTGAGTCACCATGCCCAGCATTGTATGTGGTTACTGGGGATCGAACTCAGGACCTTGTGCCTGCAAAGCAGGTGCTGGAACCACTGAGCTAAATTTCTGGCCCCCAGAACAATAATTTTTAAAACTACAAACAAAAGCTTCTGAAATCAGTATTGAAAAGGGAGAGTTTGCTAAGAGATTTGTACCATCTTGGCCCAGCACTATTTAGTAAATATTTCTGTGACAGAGTGAATAATCCTCAGTTTAAGACCAAATAGCTCTACTAGAGAATAAAATGATCCATCAAGTTCATAGTAGGTATTCAGCAAGATTGGCATATAAATTTGTGACAGTAGAAACCATATTCTGAGTTACTAAGAACAGTAAAGAGACTGGAATCTAGGAGAAAAACAAAACTCTACTTATCAAAGAATTCTTGTGATATATTTAAAATATGCCAAATAGTTTTAACCAAGATTGCTAAGGGCTGGGGATTTAGCTCAGTGGTTTCAGCATTTGCCTTGCAAGGAAAGGGTCTTGAGTTTGAACCCTGGCGCCACACAACCCAGTGCTGGGCATGGTGGTTCATGCCTGTAATCCCAGCCCTTAGGAGGCAGAGGCGAGAGGATTGCTGTGAATTTGAGGCCTGTCTAAGCTACATAGTGAGTGTGGTGTCCCATTGTGGGACACTGTTTAAAAAGAAGGATTGCTAAGAGGCTGGGCATGGTGGTACAAACCTGTAGTCCTAGAACTCAGGAAGCTGAACCAGGAGGATGACAGTAAGTACGAGGCCAGCCTGGGCTACATAGTGAGCTGAAGTTCAGCCTGGACTATATGGCAAGACCCTATCTCAAAACAGAAAAAAAAAAATGCTAAGAAAAAATTTATAGGATGTATGCCTTCCCTACATATTTTTGTGCTTTCATCTCCTAATTAAAAACAGGGGAAAAGCTGCTAAAATATTACAATGATTTTTCTGTTATAGATGAAAATTTATGCTCACAAAATATAAAACCGTATTTTTATCGTTTTTCCCTCAGGAAGAGTTGATAACTAAAAGGCAGCTGTTACCAAGAATTTTATGTGCAATTAATATTTGAAATTCACATCATATTATAAATTGTAGTATCAATGAAACTTTCATTGTACCTGCCTGTTATTCTACTGAAATATATTCAACTAATTTTTACATACATAAGTAGATCATTTCAACTGAATGTAATCTAGAGGAAGTAACACCAGAATACTACACATTCTTAAAATAAAAGGACAGAAATAAAATATCAATGTAGATCACTGTTTGTGGACAATATATACTAAAAAGTTTAACATCACTTCCTCTATAGAAACTTGTTGAATTTTGTTGAAAATGAAAAAGACAATCAGTGTATAATAGCTAAGAAAACTGGTTTAATACATGTCATCTTTCATTGTAAGTAGTTGGGGGAGGTCAAGTTGGATAGTCAACTCTCAATCAAGGTCATTCAACTACACGATAATTGTATGCCCACTCCCTGCCAGGTGTGGTGCTGAGCATTGCAAAACATACAAAATGAGTCAGACACTATCCACTCTTAAGAACGTTACAGCTTACTAAGGGCGAGTGATTGTGGTAAAGTTCCAATACAGGTTTAAATAAATGTGCTGTTGAAGACAACAGACTGCAGCAACTTTTGTTTTCTAACAGGGTTGTCATAGTTCGTATCATTGAGAAACTAAGCTGCATGGATAGAAATCAGTGGTGAAGAAAAAAGATTGGGGGGAAAAAAAAGAAAAGGGAAAAAATGGTCTTCCACGTTGCCTGAGGGTCAGAGAGGTTCCTTTATTCAGCAGAACACATTAGGGAGACTTTGGATCCTGGACTAAAAGCTAATCTGCTTGGCATAACAAAAGAGGGAACTGGAGGTTTTGCCAGTGGAGGAGCCTTGGAAAACAGGTCTTGAGATTTGAGGCCCATGCCAAGCAGCAGGTGGGAGGGGAGGCTGGAGCTTCCGGGATTGGGGCCAGGGAAGAATTCAGAGAATTCGGAATGGGACATCTCAGAACCCACTCTAAGTTGCTTGCTTTGTTCTAATGTAAATTGCCTTCATCTTTTAATTTTTTTGTACAGCCTGGTATTCAATACACGTCAGATGTCAGTTTTGAAGGGAATAGTATGGGGAGTGAATTAAAGAAATGGATCTCTTCCATGTCAGTTTTGGAAGCAACATTTGAACATCCATGAAGTACAAGAAGAAACTGAAATTGGAAAATGTAGTTCCAACAGAAAGCATAAGAACAAGCCCCCAAAGAGTTTGCAAAACCTACATGACTCACTCCATGTTTTTGTTGCTGTAATAGAAGACCAGACTAGGTAATTTATAAGACATTTATTTCTCACAGTTGTGAAAGCTGGGAAGCCTAATATCAAGGTGTTGACACCTGGTAAGGGCGTTTTTATTACATTCTAACATGCAGCAGACAGCCCATGTAGAAGTTTATGAAGCTCTTATAAAGCTACTAATCCTGTCCTGGGCCCCACCCTTAAGAGCTCCTCCAAACTTTTTACTTTCCAGAGATCCCACCTCTAAATATCATCAACATGTGAATCTGGGCATCCAACATATGACTGTTGGGGGGTATAGTCAAACCATAGCAACCGAAGACAGCGTTGGACTTCCTCGGGGTATGGAATGTGGACTTGTGCAGGTTTTATTAAATGTCAAAGGTAAGAGTGATAGTTGCATTGGATAAAGTGACCTCAGATAACTGTTTTAAAAGAAGTCCAGAGCACTGGAGGAGGTTCAAGAGGGGTACATGGATGGAGAGGAAAGAAACAGGAAGGGAAGCAGAGCCAGCTTGTTAGTTTTTCTCCCGTAAAAATCTTTCATAGTGGAAAAAGATGCCTAAGTAAAGGCCACAATTCTGTTTCATCATTACAACCTTTTTACAAGACTGATGAATTATCATTAACTGTTAGAAGTCTGAGCCTCGTAGAGGTTGGTAATGTTATCAAGTCAACCTTTTTCTCATTGCACAGTACGCCAATTGTCGAGGTGAGTTTTGCAAAAGGGAGGGTTTTGCAAGGGAAATAGTATCTGAGTGGGGACAGAAAGAAAGATGCAAGTTTCAGAATCACCTCTCCAAGGATAAGGTTGGGGATATTTATGGGAGAAAGAAGCAGAGAAATTTAATACGTGAGGAAAGATGAGTAGAGGTGAGGTAATCAGTGGCCGGCAAATACATAAACAAACTCCATGCTTTTTTTTTTTTTTGAGACAGGGTCTTGCTTTGTAGTTCAGGCTGACCCTGAGCTCACTATGTAGCTCAGGCCAGCCTCGAACTCAGCAATCCTTCTGCCTCTGGCTCCCAAGTGCTGGGATTACAGGCTTGAGCCACCAAGCCCAGCATTTATATTATGTGGTATTGATTACCAGTGGGGGTGACCCACTATGCCCGGTATTGTTGTACGTGGTTACTAGGGATTGAACCGGGGACCTTGCACTTGCCAGGCAGATGCCAGAACCACTGAGCTAAATCTCCAGCCCAAACTTTGTGCTTTTTATGGGTTACCAAAAATTGTGGTGTTAGCATAATCTAAGGTGGAGTTCTGGGCCTTCTGATGTTGCACAAAGCCAAAAGAAATGGATCCTTGGTGTGTAAATACGGTATCATTTCTCTAATGTGAGAAACTGAAGGTGTAAATGAGGTCCAGAATGTATGCTAGGTATTGTGAAATAGGAAGGAGGTGTTCAAAGGGAAAGGGGAATGGGGGAGAGGGGCAGGGGAAAGCAAAGAAGGGAAAAGCAAAGATGATAAAGAGGAAAAAACAGGAACAACACTTGTGTAGACAGCAGGTTGGGGGGACTGAAGGGAGGGCAGGAGAATGGGGAAAAATAAGAATCAAGATAGATCATGTACAGGTACAAATTCTTAATGATGAGTGTGATCATGATGTATACCTAAAACGTACCAATAAACTCTAAAAAGGAAGAAAGAAAAAAATGCACCCATACTTTTGACCAAAGTAGCCTTCAAATCCTTTCAAAGTCACCCAGCACAATCAGCATGACCACACACCACAGGTGCCATTCACACAGCTGAGCTAGTGGGAAGACGAGGGTCCCCAGCTCAGCTGTGCTGCAGCCAAAGTGCTTCTTAAAGTCACCCAGAGATGGGAAACTGAAAGCAAAGTGAAGCCAGAGCTTCTATCTAGATTTTCCTTCAGTTTCAGTACCTTTTCCAGAAACACACCCTGTCCCGACTGGAGCCAGCCTGAGTGACTGGGTCACCCCTGCTTTATCTGTCCACATGGAACTTTCTGCCACAGCTGGCAAGAAATTTACCCTTGTGGCTCAGTAGGCAAAGATACAGTGGGAGGGAAGGACTCATTGGGCAGAGCGGAGCATCTGAGCAGAGTAAAGAAAGTGCTACGGAAAATTTTACAGAATTAAACTGACTTCCATCATATTCTAGCTGAACTCTGATGAAGAGCAGGAACAGAATGCGTTGGTCAGTTTAATGGATCCCTGTGTCTCACAGATCAGGAAGGTAAGTCGGAAAGTAGCAGGGGCCAAATTGGGGAAGGTTCTGAAAGGCACGGTGAATAGACAGTGACAGCCACTAGGAGTTGAACAGCGGTGTAAAATGTTAAAAGCTGTAGTTTTGGGCCGGAGACTTAGCTCAGTGGTTCTGGTGCCTGCCTCGCAAGCACAAGGTCCTGAGTAACCACATACAATGCTGGGTGTGGAGACTCATGCCCACCAGCAATCCATACCGCATACCACCGTGCCAGGCGTGGTGCCTCATGCCTGTAATCCCAGCACTCGGGAGGTAGAGGCAGGAGGATTGCTGAGTTCCAGGCTTGCCTGGGCTACATAGTGAGCTCAAAGCCAGCCTGAACTACACAGCGAGACTCTGTCTAAAAAAAAAAAAAAAAAAAAAGGCCATAGTTTCAGAAAGGTAGCGTGCCATCCATCAGGAGGTAGATGGGCCAGAGCAGAGCCTCTCAAATTAATGCAATACAGATTCCATTTCTTGTTCTGAAATTTTGCATTTCTAACAAGTTCTTCCCTTGGAGATTCTAAAACAGGGCTGTTGGAGCAGACACAGAAAGCTTCAGTTTAGGACTGTGAGAACTCAGGTCAGAAAAGTCACCTGCGAAGGAATGAGAGCAAAATAGCAATATAAAATCATGTGAGTCAGCTTTCCACTATGGAAAAATACCTGAGAAAAGCAACTTAATGAGGGGAAGGTTTATTTTGACTCACTTTTTGAGGTTCTGTCCATAGTCAAATGGCTCCCTTGCTTTTAGGCCTGTGTTAAGGCAGAAACATCATGGCGGAAAGGAGTGGCAGAGGATACTGCTCAGAGAGAGAGGGAAAGATCCCCACAGGAAGAAACCAGGGTCCTGATACACTTTTTAATTCAAAATAATACCCAAGTGACATATTTCCTTCAGCTGGGCCCCACCCGTAATGGCTCATTGAGGTACGAACTTGTTAGTGAATGAAAACATGGATGAGGTGAGTGTCTTCACAATTCAGTCTCCGCTTTAGGTCCCAGATGTGAACACTGCTGGTTTTGGCATCAAGCCTTAAATACAGGAGTCTTTTCGGGGGGATACTTTGAATTGAAACCATAACACAGGAGCAGAGAGGCAGCTCTTTGTCGCATCTCTCAATAGAGGAAATGTCTGAGCCTGTGTATGGTGCTTACCCTCCCTGATAATTCTGGGCATGTTTTCCCTTTGTTTCAGTTCAGAAATGATTAGAGGAAGTTGAGGCTGTATGAATCCAAAAGGGAGAGACCTCATCAGCTTGGCAATATTCTCCAAAATCCTGCCAAGCACTTTAGGTGCATCTGGTACAGATCTGACCCATGATTTCCCTTTCTAGAGTCTGAGCTTCCTACTCTGATTCCTTCCATCCGGACACCTGGCCCAGAGTTTAGTGAAAAGATAGGGTGGAAGTCAGTTTTACTCAGTAAATGTTTATTTAGTGCTGCTTTCTGTGTGTTGGACATATAGTCTCAAATTTTTTTTTTTTTTCCAGTTCTGATCCTAATTCCAAACTGCTTTGGGATTCTGACTTAGACTCTGCTATGCCCTTCCTCAAAGGCCTGTTTCCTTTATCCCTTGCCTAGTCCTTGCTCCTCTCATCCACCAGGGCTCATGGTCACCCACTTGCTAATCTCCAGAAGCCTCAATTTCCAGCCAGCGACACACCTGGGCTGCTAACTCTTCTGGCTGGAGGGACGATTGTGACTGAGGGGAGTGGTGACAGAATCAGGTGCAGTACAGGGCTACAAGACAGTGAGAACCGGGAGCAGGCTGTGGTCTCGCGAGATGGAAGTCATCAGTGATTAGAGTGAGAGTAGCTGTAGTAGAAGGTGAAAGCAAAAGTATTAAATTACATGGTGGATGGCAGGGGATAGAAGCAGCAAATTTCATGTGTTCATTGAAGAAATTTATCAAAAAGATGAAATGGAAACTCAGGCAAGCAGCAGGATGGGGGAAGGACTTGTATAGAGACTAGAAGAGGTAGCAGTTTGCAGAAAGAAAAATGTTCTAACAGAGCTTTGAGAGAAAGGAAGCTCTTTGTTGCTACTCTTAGGAACATTTATATTTCACAGGGCCTTTTTCATCAGCAGAAAGATTTTCTTTGGCCTGCACAGTCTATTAAAAACGTTTTAACTAGGGCCGGAGATTTAGCTCAGTAGTTCCGGCGCCTGCCTCGCAAGCGATCCCAGTGACCACATAGAATGCTGGACGTGGCGACTCACACCGACCAGCCATCAATACCACATACCACTGTGCCAGGCGTGGTGGCTCACGCCTATAATCCCAGCACTCAGAAGGCAGAGACAGGAGGATTGCTGAGTTCCAGGCTTGCCTGGGCTACATAGTGAGCTCAGGGCCAGCCTGAACTACAAAGCGAGACCCTGTCTCAAAATCAAAAACAAAAACATTTTAACGAGCTACATAATTTCTTTTAAAAATGAGGTTTTGTTTTAAAAATCTAGATTTCTATTTTCTCTTGAAAAATGGTGAGACCTAGCAAAACTAGCTGTAATTTCCCATGTGCAGCTATTAACCTCTTCAGAAAGGAGGCCTGTCAGGGTCGCTTCACTCGCTTATTTGCTTCCATCTAAGAGCACATGATATTGCAAACTCTATTCTTAAATAATTGTATTTGCGTACATATATTACACACCTATATATACATGTACATGCAGCCTCTACAGGGACTTCAAGAGCAGTGACAGTAGTAGAGGAGATATTTCGGACAGGAAGAAACCTTTCTGAGCCTCTTCCAATCTTGGAGTGTAGTGTGACTCCTTCCTTGGCTCCACGTCAGATCATCTTTGCTCATGCAAGGAAGGTCAGCCCCAGGGTTGCCCTGAGTGATGAAACCTGGGAGGAACCCAGGCAGCCCTTTCCTTCTTGGCATAGACTAACAAGGCATCAATGAGTTACTCTAGCTGAAAAGCAGCAGAATTTCTTTCAGGTTCCTTGGGAAAACTGCTGTCATGAGCTTTTTGCTGGCTTTTGGTTTCACAGATGCACCTAGGCCAGGGAATTACCCAAAAACCTTAACACACAAGTGTCCCAGGGGGTGTGGACTCATTGGTTTGATAGGTCCTGGGCATCACTTTGCTAGCTTGATCAGTGATCCTAATATGTAGCCAGAGTGACTACCAACATCATGCTTTGTGGTAACTAGCTGTTCTATGTGGACTTCCAGATCCCCATAGACTACATCTTAGAGAGCTGGATTAGAAATTGTAACATGGGGCCAGGGATTTAGCTCAGTGGTTCCAGTTCCTGCCTTGCAAGTGCAAGGTCCGGAGTTTGATCCCCAGTAAACACATACCACAATGCTAGGCATGGTGACTCTCACCCACCAGCAATCAGTACCACATACCACATACCACATACCACAATGCTGAGCATGGTGGCTCGTGCCTGTAATCCCAGCACTTGGAAGGTAGAGGCAGGAGGATTACTGTGAGTTTGAGGCTGGCCTGGACTACATAGTGAGCTCAGGGCCAGCCTGAACTATGAAGCGAGACCCTGTCTCAAAAAAAAAAAAAAAGCAAGCAAGCAAGCAAGAAATTGTGAACACTTCAGCTGGCTAACTGCTCTTTGCCCATAGCACTTAACCTCTCCTGACTGAATTTAATGATCTTGAAACTTTAACTTTCTGCTGGCTACACTGACCATTTGGCTCAGGCTCAGTGTGGGATAATGTAGCCTCTCTGACTGGAGCTGCAACAAAGACTCAGGAAAAAGAAAGCAGAGGAAATGAATACCAAATGAAGCAACTCTATAGAAAGGAAGGGAAAATATGGGTAGGGTGACCAGTTGTCCTAAATTGACGAGGCAAGTCCCACATTTTACCTTTTGTTGAATTATAGGTTTCCTACAAGAAATTTAGGTATTTGTAAATTTGTTGCTTGGTGAGTTAGGAGTGGAGGAAGAACTGGAAAAATCTACAGTAGTTAATCATCTTATTAAGTTTCTAATACATTTTACAGATTTTGAGAAACTTTGGTAAGTGGCTTTGTCAACAGACTTCCTGAAGTAATAATAAAATTATAAATTGGGTGTGGTGGCACACATCTGTAATCCCAGTACTCTAGGAAGCTGAGGCAGGAGACCTGTGAGTTTGAACTCAACTGGGTAATTTAACAAGTCTCTGTTTAAAACAAAACAAAACAAAACCAAAAAAAACTAAAAATAAGTTGAGGGCATAATTCAGTGTAAAGGCCCTGGGTTCAATCCCTAGTACCACAAACAAAATAATAAAAAGGACCATGATATTAAATATAGTAGCCATTAATGACTTGTGGAAATTGAGTGCTTGAAATGCAGTTCCTGTAACAAAGGGTATAAATACTTAGTATTATTTCATTGTAATTAATCTGAGTAAATGACAGTATCCATGTGGAACTAGTAGCCATTCAGTGGACAAAGAAAATCTATAGAATTACTGATACTTGTACTTCGTTGCTAATTTTCCCATGCTAAATCCCAGGTCATTTGCATATATTTTATTTCCTATCCTTGTTCATGAAAATTTCTGTCGTATTCTCAATAATATGATTACTAGTGCTACTACAATATGGTTTGCATTTTTTATATAACTAAATAATTGTTTTCTTTTTTTAGAAAACCTTGTTTCTGATTTAGGAGATATATGAAAAGATATAATAAAGCAAGATATAGAGGGAAAAAAATAAAAACAAGGAAATACCTTAATTAAAATTCTACAAATGCTAGTAATATGTTAACAGCCAGGTTAAAGGAATCTTCTTCACTTGAAGAATGGCTCGTTGTCCTTTAGGGATGTTTTAGTCTTTGACTATGCTCTGAAAAAGACATGCATGAGATTTGCCATATAATTATTTTCAATAAGTATTTGATGAATGAATGGAGCAATAAAGAGGGAATGCTACATAATCCTACAGCAGACTCATCAACCATTTTGTTCAATTTTTTCAGCTACATTTTTATTTGTTGTGATTTAGCTTTTAATTATTAGCCATATATTAATCTTGACTTCCATTTTAAATTAAAATATAATTCATACATCACAAAATTCACCACTTTAAAGAGTATAATTCAGTGACTTTTTGTGTATTTATAATATTGTATAACTTTTACTCTAATTCCAGAACACATTTGGTTGTTTTTATTCTTTTTGTGCTTTTGCTTTTGGTGCTAGGGAATGAATCCAAGGCCTTGTAGATACCAGACCTGCACTCTCTACTGAGCCACACTGTCAGCCCACTTCCAGAATGTTTTCTTCTATTTATTTATTTTTGAGACAGAGTCTTGCTTTGTAGTCCAGGTTGGCCCTGAACTATGTAGCCCAGGCCAGGCTCAAATTTACAGCAATCCTCCTGCTTCGGTCTCCCAAATCCTGGGATTATAGGCGTGACCCACTCACACCCAGCATTTATCTTTTTTTCCCCCCCAGAACTTCCTAAATTATCACAAAAAAGAACTCTATGCTTTTTAGTTGTTACTCCCCAGACTTACTTACCCTTAATGTCTGGAAATTGCAAATCCATCTGCTTCCCCGTGGATTTCCCTGTTCTGGACATTTCATATCACTAAAATCATACAATGTGTGGCCCTTTTTTAAAATCTTCTTTCATTCAGCATCATGCTTTAAAGATTCATCCATACTGCAGCATGAACCAGTATTCATTGCTTTTTATAAGTGAACAATAATCCATTGCACCATTTTTTTGGAGACAGGGTCTCATTGTGAAGTTCAGGCTAGTTTGATCTATGTAGCCAAGTACTGAACTCTCAGCAATCCTGCCTCAGCTTCCTGAGTGCTGGGATTACAGGCATGAGCCACCATGCTGGGCCACTTATTCATTTTATTATAGCCATCCTAGTGAGTGTGATGTCATCCTGTATTTTTGTTTGCTTTGTTTTTTGGTGGTGGGGATTGAAGCTAGGGCTATTCAAATACTAAGCATGTGTTCTACTGCTAAATTACATCTCCAACTGCTCTTATTATGGTTTTGATTTGCATTTTTCTAGAGACTAATGATATCACAATTCTTTTAAAGAGCTTTTTCCCTCCCTTCCTTCCTTTCTTTCTTCTGTCCATCTTTCTTTCCTTTTGCCACACTAGGGACTGAATTCAGGGCTTTGTTTGTGGTACCATTAAGCTAAACCCCTGGTCTTCTTTTCCCATTTTTAACTTGTCTCTTTATTGTTTGGTGTGTGTGTGTGTGTGTGTGTGGTATTGTGATAGATCCTTTTGAGGACTCTCCACACTGTTTTCCATAATTACTATACCAACTTACATTCCCACCAAGAAAATACAAAGTTCCCTTTTGCTCCACTTCCTTTGCTCACACTTACCTTTTGTCTTTGGTAACTGCCATTCTGGCAGGTGTGAGGTGAAAGCTTTTCATGGTTTTAGCTTGCATTTTTCATGACTGAAGATGTTGAGCCTTTTTTCATGCACTTCTTGGCCATTTGTATGTCTTCTTTCAAATAACTTTCTATTCAAGTTATTTGCCCATTTTTAAATTGAGCTGTTTTCTTGCTTGTGAGTTTGACTTCCTTAGATACTTTAGCTATGAATCCCTAGTGGTGTTTAGGAGGTTAGGTATTTCAGATGCATTTTGGACATAATATTTTCAAATTATGTCTATTGGGACATAATCCTATCTGAGGCCAAGGAGATCTGCATATGTATGTAAGTGTCCAAGTTAAAGAGTGTGCAAAAGTAAAACACTCATGAAACAACGATGCAAAACATTACAGCACCTAAGTCTCCCCATTGTGTCCCACCTTTGTCCTTGCCCTCTATGACCCAACTGGGGTAACTACTCTCCTAACTTCTAAGACTACAGATTAGTTTGGCAGCTTTCAAAAGGAAAAATAGGCTCATTCCACTCAGTACTGCATTTGTGAGACTCATTCTGATGTTCATTTTCTTTGGTTCATATGCCACTTTATATGAATATGGCATGATTTATTGATCCATTATGATTCTGTTGGACACTCAAGGATCTCTGGTTTAGGAATGTTTTGGACAGTGCTGCCATGAGTGCTCTTGTCCATGTATCTTGGTATCTGTTTCTTTTCTGTTGCATATACATCTAGGATGGAACTGCCATCCCTAGGAATCCTTTACAAGATTTTTTCCCCCACTCATTATCATGGAGACAACTACATTTTAAAAATGATTACTCATTTTTCTCATTCCATGAACATGTAATTTAAAAATAAATTAACAAATAATGTCATGCTTTATCCTAGGATTGTCTTTAGCAATACTGTGTAGTACAATATCCTCTAGCTATATAAGGTTATTAACACCTGAAATATGCTGAAAATATGAAGTACACAACAAATTTCCAAGACTTTAAGGAAGAATGTATATGATCTCAATAATTTGAAAATTATTCACTACAGGGGCCAGAGATTTAGCTCTGTAGTTCTGGTGCCTGCCTAGTAAGTGCCAAGTGCAAGGTCCTGAGTTTGATCCCTGGTAACCACATACAATACCGGAGATGGTGACTCACACCCACCAGCAGTCAGTAACACATACTACAGGTGGCTCATACCTGTAATCCCAGCACTCAGGAGGCAGAGGCAGGAGGATTGCTGTGAGTTCGAGGCTTGCCTGGGCTGCATAGTGAGCTCAGGGCCAGCCTGAACTACAAAGCAAGACCCTGCCTCAAAAACAAAACAAAACTACAGGTTGAAGTGACAGAATTTTGGATATGGATTAAATAAAGTATATCATTAAAATTAATCTTGTCTGTTTCTTTTTTCTTTTTTTTTTTTGAGAAGGATTTCGCTTTGTAGTTCAGGCTGGCTCTGAGCTCACTATGTAGCCCAGGCAAGCCTCAAACTCAGCAGTCCTCCTGCCTCTGACTCTGGAGTGTTGGGATTACAGGCATGAGCCACCACGCCCGGCACTGTGGTATGTGGTATTGATTGCTGGTGGGCGTGAGTCACCACGCCCAGCATTGTATGTGGTTACAGGATCGAACTCAGGACCTTGTGCTTGCGAGGCAGGCGCCAGAACCACTGAGCTAAATCTCCGGCCCCCGTCTGTTTCTTTCTTAAGGTGTCTACTAAAACAATTGTTATTATATATTTGGCTCACAATAATATGTCTATTGGTCAGTGCCTCTCTACAGTATGTAATTAAACAAATGAATAAAGACTGTTAAGTATTTTTGCCTGGGCTACATAGTGAGCCCAGACCAACCTGAACTTCAAAGCGAGACCGTCTCAAAAACAAAACAAAACAACAAAAGAAAAAAAAATAATGACGTATGCTATACTTTGTGTAGAATACGTACAAACATTTTAAAGTAGAGTGTTCTTTTATTCAAATTAAGACTGTTTAGGTAATGATTGCATTTGTTCGGGCTGGCAGAGTGCAGAGACACGAACTGTTCAGTCATCCCGGAAGTGGCCTGCCACAGCCACATGCCCTCCGTTTTTCCCTTCCCTGGATAGTGCGTGGTTGTCAGGCTGTGATCCTTGACCCAAGCAGAAAGCCAGGCCTTGTTCGGGGAATTGTTCAATATAGGGTGTTTTTCTTAAATTAAAACTTTTACATTTCATAGACTTTGAAAGTTGTACAGATAGAGTCTAACGTCCCAGCTTTTTCTTGGTGAGGAAAAAATTGGTCTCAGGATGCTGGCATCACCTTCTACTTCCTCCGGCCTGAGAACTGGGAAGAATCCCAACTGTTGAGGAGGATGCCGGAACTCGCTCAGCAGAGTCACACCCACGTGTTGGAGTCGGCTCGAAAAGGGAAACTGGACTGCAGGTTGGGAAGTGGGCGATCCGTGCAGCCCTGAAGACCTGCGTTCCCAGGGAAGCAGGCCTTTGTTGCCCTGCCACTCACCATCCCAGCCCCGGAGCCCCTTCCCCTGGGCTTCTCTCGAAAGCCTCCTGCCCTTTCTCAGCAAGAGCCTTTCTACCAGCTGGCTCTTTCTCTCCGTCCCCTGCTTTCATTTCCAAGGGAGACTTTGATTTACTGATGGTCCGTTTCATAGACAGTTATCAAGTCATTGCTAATCACCCCCACCCCCGACCCTCCGTCCTGTTAGGGCTACTGGTTCCAGGTTGCTCCAGTGGCCCCTTCCTGGATAGTAGGCAGCCGGGTGTCGTGACCACTCCTACTCCAGCCCGCCGGGGTGTGGCGAGCCTCTTGGAGGACTGTTCCGCAGTCTGAGTTCTAGGAATCGTGAGTCGGTTCCCCTTCCCCAAACGCGCCACAGGAAGCACGCCCCCTCCTCTCACGACTTTTAAAGAGGGACTATGAATAAACTACATTTAGATATAGGAAGTAACGAAGGGATAAAACCTGTACTGACCCAAGATCAAGAATTAGCTCCGCCCGCGTGACATTTCTCGGCATTAGAGCAAGCCGATCTTCAAGAACGCGTTTTGTTTGGCAAATCACACAGTTCTCAGCCGCTCGTCCTGGTTTTCCGGGCACAGAAGCGCGGAGTCACGGTCTTCGGTGGAGAGTAGGATTTGCACGCTGGGGAGAGAAATCCTAGCAGGATCTGCCGCGGGGGTGTGCGGGTGAGGGCTCAGAGGCAAGCCAGGTGCGGTCCCGAGGCCGGTGGCCGTCCCAGGACCCGGCGCCGCCCCTGCCCGCAGCCTGCAGCCCGCCCCCTGTCGGCACGTCCTCCCGGGAGTTCCGGGCTCGCGGGCGGGTCCCCGGGTGTGGGCGGCCCTTTCTCGAGCGCTGAAACTCTTACTTTCCCGAAGCCACTAGTCCTCCCCTCCCTCCTCCTCCGCGGCAGCCTTAATCTCTGCCTCGGCCCCTTCCTTCCTCAGCCTTTGCTCTCCAGTCCGCAGCGGACGCCCGGTGCGGGTCGACGTAGCCCCAGCTCTTCAGTGGACCAGGAAACGCGGCGGAGAGGTGAGCGCCCGGGCGCCGGGCGGGAACGCAGTGCCCGGCGGAGCTCAGTCAGCGCGGACTGGGGGCTGCGGGTAGGCACCGGGGCCGCCAGGGGGCCGGGTTGGGGCGGCAGGAGGGTTGGGCCGCCTGCTCCGTGCCCCGCCGCCCCGCGTACTTCCGCGCTCGGCTCGCGTGACGCTTTGCCGGCCGGCGGCGGACGAGGAAGCGAGCATCGGGGTAGCGCTTTTCAGCGCATTGTGACGTGTGGGTTTGCACTTGACGCCCGCTCGAGTTCCGGATCGCTGGTGGTAGGAGGGCTGGGGTTCTAGGGGCGGCTGCCCCGAGGACCTGGGTGGCCATAGGGCAGTGCCTTCTGCCGTGCTGGCCGTGGGTGCGGCTCCGCGCGCAGGTGGAGGCTAGAGCACAGAGCCGAGCCGCTCCGGGAGCCCCAGCCCGGCCCCCTTCTCCAAGCGCTGGCTTCCCGGGAGCGCCGGGCTGTGGGCGAGCGCGGGCGGTTGCGCTGGCCGCGGAGTTCCCGAGACAAAGGCTTCCGGGGGTGCAGCCCTGCCCACGAGCGTCCTTGCTGGCCCACAACCCGGCCGAGCCGGTGCTTCTTAACTTTTCGGCAGCGCCAGTGGCTATCAGTCATGTGATGGCCTGTAGGGGAGAAGGTTTGGGAGACCCTTATTTGGCAAGATCCCAGACTTGCCGGAGCCGTTACCAAATAAGGAGTGTGCGCACCCCAGCGAGGGAGGAAGGAACCCAGTCATCCTGTGAGCCTCGGCAGCTGTTCTTGGTTGCAGTAGGGGATGGGGGGGGGGGGGGGCTAGGAAGGCGCCCCGCCCCAGTGCGTAAAGTTGGCTTTTGATTCCCACCCACCCCCGACTCGCGTAGGTAGAAAATCTTCGTGCATTGCTTCCAAACTTTAAAGACATTAACCACAGAAGAGGGTTCTTATATACATTTCAAAGTGTGTATTGATGGGCCCTTTGAGCATATGCTGTGGCCCTGGGCATCTGCTCTCTTTGTGAGTCCCACGCACAAAGCCTAATTATGCGACACAAGACCAGACTAGCATCGGCAGTCACCTTCTTTGTAGCTCCTCCTCCTTTCTTCTGGTCCGGCCTCTCTTTCACTAGCGCTTTCTCCCCCTTCGTCTTGCTGGGTTTGAGGCCTCTCATTGTTCATAATTGTGCTCACTTGTGTCACTGAAAAATGTCATGGCCTTCCGAGGTCCATGTAACAATTAAAATTTTTCTTCTTTGTGTCCCTCCAGTACAAAATAAGTGAATAAACATTCCAGATTATACATCTCAGGGATAGCAGCTGAACCTGTCGTTTTCCTACCTTGGGGGTCTGGCTAGGGAATCTTTCTGGCTTTGTAAATGATCTGCCTTAGTACTCAGCTTGTGCCATTTTATACAAATGCATTATTATATTAAGTGGGTTTGCATAACAGCAAAAGGAGGGACATGGAGAGCCAGAGGGGAGGGTTGGAGGCTGCGGTTAACTTTGGGGTGCTCACCCCACTGAGCCTGTTTCATTATCCATAAAATGGGATGAATAATAAATCCTTTGCATGGTGCTTAGAACTGCACAGATTAAGCTAGAGAAGGAACCAAATTATAAAAGAAATACTGGCTTCCTTCCCTTCTTCAAACCGAATGAGCATATGTGTTCTTTATGTAATGGAGGCTTATGTGCTGCCCACAGCAGAGGGATTTGCTGCTCTTGGATTCCCGTTTCAAATGTGTTGTTCGTGGTGAGTGGAAGGAGCTGGGGATGGTGAAAAGATACCTTTTCTGGGTGGGTAAATCACAGTATGAGAAGTAGAGAGATCCAGAAGTCCTTAATCTTAGACATTGCATTTCCTTCCTGCCCAGTGCAGGTTAATTTCTTCGTCATCAATCAGATACTTAAGTACATTGGTATTAATGCTGCTGGCAGCCTGACTCACAGTGTATTTAATATTAAGCAGTTTTGGTTGTTGGAGAATTGTTTTATATGGCTCCCAAATCTTTCTATTTTGTACCCAGATTGAACCCAGGGAGTGCTGCCCTATATCCTCAGCCTCCTCTCCACACTCCTTTTCTCTAGAATGGGGATCTCACTAAGTTGCCCAAGGTGGCTTTGAACTTGCAATCCTTTTGGCCTCAGCCAAAGAGCTGGGACTACAGGCCCATGCCATCATGTGCAGCTCCAAATCTGCTTCCCATTTCATCTGTCCACCCTGCCCAGTAGTGTGCCATAAAGTGAGGGTGTTCAAATAATTACCTAGAAAGAATCTTAGTTTTAAAGAAAAGAGCAGCAAATATACTCAAAGCCACATTCATGGATCAAGGTTCTTCAGAGTGCCAGTGACAGAAATGTAACTAAGTCTCTACAGAAAAAATAGTAAAGATTGTATTGGTTCATCTGGCTGGAAAATCCAGAGTCTGCACAGACTCAGTCATTGTTAGTAGGCTAGACTTCCATTGTGTTTGGTCAGTTTTTGTTTTTTTGTTTTTGTGGTACTGGGGACTGAAATCAGGACCTTGTTCTTGTCGGGCAAGGGCAGAGCACCACTGAGCTATATCCCCAGATTTGGATTTACATGGTTGCTGTTTTTGTTTTTTGTTTTTTGGTGTTACTGGGGGTTGAACTCAGGACCTTGTGCTTGCCGGTCAGGGCACAGCATCACTGAGCTACATCCTGGGATTTAGACTTGCATCATCACTGGTTTTTTGTTTTTGTTTTTTTGTGGTATGGGGATCAAACTTGGGCCCTTGTGTTTCCAAGGTAGGTGCGGTACCACCTGAAGTAAATCCCTGGCCCCTAGACCTGCATCGTGTTAGCTTTACTCCCAGGGAGCTTTTCTCACATGCTGGCCATTCAGGGCTGTAAACTTCCCATGTTGGAATCCAGTGATGAGAACATTTTTACTAGAAGTTCTAGCCAAATGTTGAGGTTGAGCTTGATTGTTGTAGATAGGATCTTCTAGTAATGCCTGTAGTCGGGCACTGTGGCCCTGAACCATTCTTGGAGCCTAAGGAGGGTGTTACGCTGACCAAAGACAAATTGGATCAATCCTGCCAGATTGGGGAATGGGAGCTGAGCCCCTGAAAACAACAACTGTGCATATCTCTGAGGTTAACAGATTTCCCACCACTATGTGTTCTCAAGGCAGGACCTTAGGGCCTTCGGCGTCATGGCTGTGTTCTTTGGGTATATTTAGGTTTTTAATGTCTTTTAAACTATATCTTTTTTTAAGTTTTTTGAGACAGAATCTCTCTTTGTAGTTTAGGCTGACCCTGAACTCACTATGTAGCCTGGGCTGGCCTCAAACTCATGGCAATCCTCCTGCCTCTGCTTCCCATGTGCTGGGATTACAGGCATGAGTCACTATGCCCCGCACTATGGTGTGTGGTACTGGGGATCAAACTCAGGATTTGGTGTTTGCCAGGCAGACGCTGGAACCACTGAACTAAATCCCCAGTCCTAAACCATATTTTGAATTACATATGCTGTTATGGGTTTGATTTAATTAACACCAAGTCCCCAGTACTTGATCACTCTGATTTTTGATAAGTTTTATGTGGAAATATTTAACTGAAGAGTATACATTTTATTGCAATATAAGCTCCTTAAATTATACTCACACAGATAACACAGCAGATGGTAGTAGCACTTCTAATTATTAGAGAAAATCTGGTTTCCCAGTCAATATCATTTAAACAGCTAGTATACAGTCATAGATGTCACTCTTATTTTGAAAAGCAACTGGGAATTGGTTATAATCCATCTAGACAAAGCTATTGTTTTCCAAATTGTCACCTTAAAGGAAACCATACTTGTATCTCTGTTTCTTTCTTTAACTGATTTGGAAAATGTCTGATTTGAAAACAGACTTCTGGGTATAATGGCACATGCCTAAAATTCCAGCTACACTGGAGGCTGATGCAGGAGGATTGTGAACAATTTAGCAAGAGTCTCTCTCAAACAAAGGACAAGGGAAAAAGACAGAACTGATGCCTATTCTGCCAGTTGCTCTTGCTCTCTGATGCCCCCTACGGGCGTGATTCCACCCTCTTTTGCCCTTTGCTTCTCAGCCCATTAACCAGGATTTGCTTAACCTCTACTTTTGGTGCCAGGTATGATGGCACAGAGTCCACCGGAGAGGGGAGTGAACCTTTTAGTGTGGGTGAAATGAAAAGGGAGACACTGTTGAGGGGACGTATGGTGGTCCCAGGGCTTCAGGGATGGCTTCCCGGAGGAAGTTCCTCAGTGCTGGGCCTACGTGTGTAAATTGCTCTTGAGAATGAGGAGTAACATCTGGTCTGAAGAAACTTTGGCAGAATCTGGAGGTGGGAGGGGCATTTGAGGAGCGCAGAGCCATCTAATGTGGCCACAGCCTACACAAGAATCCGAGGGGTGGAGCAGAGAAGGCTGGATCTGTATGCAGAGCGCGCCGCCCGTGGCCGATTTAGCAAGCCAAGCTCCGCTCACATCCCGGGCTCCTCCTTATCTTTCGTGCGGTTCTGCGCTGCATCCGGGTTTCCCGGAAGTGATTCCTGTGCAGAGCTGAGGCTACTAACATTGCCCTTGAGTCCATCTTCTCCCCCATTCGACTGTCGTCTCCCAAAGGGCAGGGGACATATCGCTTTATCATGGGGACGTCAGCTCTCCATTTACAGCTGCCTCGAGAGTGTTGGTCTTTTGCCCCTTTGCCGCCATAATTCTGCATGTGCTCTTTGCATGCATGGAGCATCCTTTCCCACTTGCCCGTGTGGCCTGCCCTCCTTTGTGACCTCCCCTAAGCCTCATTGTCTTGGACCCCCAGTTAGAGAGTGTCTGTCACATGACTGTTGCTCCTCGACCTTTCTCTGTGGATCTGGTGCCACACCTTTTGTGATTTCGGTGCCTACCAGGTCATTGTGCAGATGATTGTGTATAGAGTGTCCGACCCAAGCAAGGGCTGCCTTCTCCTAAGTAGGGGTGGTGGAGAAGGAACAAGGGGATGCCCTAGTGCCCTGCATGTCACAAAGGTATTTTTAAGAGAAGTGCAGTAAGTAGAAGTGACAGTACTATATGAAGAAAAACAAAACAACCCTTAGTTTCATGTGTGCTGGAGGAAATATGGAAATGGCAATAATAGAGATTTCCTTTTTTCTCTTCCTTCAGGTGATAATGAATGTGGACCATGAAGTTAACCTCTTAGTGGAAGAAATGCATCGCTTGGGTTCAAAAAGTAAGTATCCTGAGTGCTGCGATTCCAAGCAGGTGCCACCACACCTGGCTGTTTCTAATGCCGAGGTTAAACTCAGGCTGGTCACATGCCAGCCATGTGCTCTGCTAAGAGCCACCGAGCCAATTCTCCAGCCCTTTTAAAGGTTTTATTTTGAGATAGAGTCTCCATGTTTCATATCTAGTGAAGGTCAGGAGTCCATAAAGGGTCCTTCTGGGTTAAGATCCAGGTGTTAGCAGGCTGTGTCCCTTTCTGCACTTTCTAGGGGAGAATCCAGTTCCTTACCTTTTTCCACCTTCAGCGACAGCCTGTGTTCCTTGGCTTATGGCCTCTTCCTCTTCAAAGCCAGCAATAGCTGGTAGAGTCCTCACATTCAATGACTTTGACCTGCTCTTCTCCTTCCCTATAACAATTTTAGGGACCCTGTGATTACATTGTTCTGACCCAGGGAATCCAGGGTAATCTGTCCATTTTGTGGTTCTTAAATTAATCTCATCTGGAAAGTTCCTTTGGCCAGGGAAGACAACTCCTAGAGATTTGGACACTAGGACAAGGATATCTTTGGGAAACATCTCTCCTCCTGTCCCTGTTCCCCCTCTCTTCTTCCATTTGATAGTGCTAGAGGTCACACCCAAAGCCTTAAACATGCTAAGCAAGTACACTGCCACTGAGCCCCACTCTCACCCCACATTTCCTTTCTGGCCCTTTCCAGTGACATTCTTTCTACATAAAATCTAAGTACATTAAGGAAATGGTCTGTAATCCATTGGGGTGGACTTCTATGCATGATGACATAGGAATCTATTTTCATTCTTCTACATTTGTTTAAGAGGCTGTCTTCCTTCCAACATAAGCTTTTGGCTCCTTTGTCCAGAGTTAGTTGACTGTCTTTGCATGGGTTTGTTTCTGTGTTCTCTGTTCTGTTCCATTATTGGGCATCTCTTTTTGTGTCCGTACCATGCTATTTTTGTTACTGTGGCTTTGTAGAATAACTTGAAATCAAGTACTGTGATGCCTCCAACCTTGCTCTTTTTGCTTAGATTACTGTAGCTACTCAGGATCTTTTGTGTTTTTGTGTGAATTTAGGATAGTTTTTCCTAGTTCTGTGAAGAACATCATTGGAATTTTGAAGGCACTTGCTCTGAGTCTGTAGATTACTTTAGATACTATGGCCACTATAATAGTACTTCCACCAGTCTATAAACATGGAAGATCTTTCCATCTTCTATTTTCTTGTTCTAGATCTTTCTTCATTGTTCTGTAGTTTTTGTTGCAGAGATCTTTCACCTTCTTAGTTAAATAGTTTCCTAGATATTCCATTTATTCATTCATTCATTTGAAATTTTGTGAATGGAATTGTTTTCCTGACTTCTTTCTCACCTAGTTCATTGTTAGTACATGGAAAAGCTCTTGACTTTTTAATGTTGATTTTGCAACTCGAGTTTGGTGAATCTTATTGTCACTAATGATGTCTCTACTTTTGTTCCTTTCTCATATTCCTGGTTTCTCCCGTGCTTAGTAAATCATGTTACTTAAGAGTAGCAGTGTTCTTGTGTGTTTTCTTTTTTTTTGATATTAAAGGCATATTTCCAAAGATTTATATCTTTATCTGTGTCAACCTGATATCTGTCAGATTCAAATGGTTTTAAAACTCTTAACCTTTACAGCACTGGGAATATGTCTGTGTTTTACTGCAACAGATGGAAATTCCATCTCAGCCCTTGAGTTCTTTAAGTAGGTGAAAGACAGACAAACTAGAAGTATTGGGAAGTGCTTAAGAATATGGGTTCTAGATTCAGACTCTGGGAATGAAGCTCATTCTCAGAGTCTCTACACACTTGCTCTGTGTCCCTGGGCACATTACTAACCTTTTGTTTATTGATTTACTTATTTGTGTAATAATAATAATAATACTCTTCTGCAGTAGTTCAATTGAAAATCCATGAGAACAATTTTTAGAGTTCTCACCCAAAAGTTGTAGGTAATGTATATGTTAATTAGCCCAGTGTATCAACTGGATAATGTGTATACTTTCCAAAACACCATGCCACACATCTTAAATATATACTACTTTGTCAATTAAAAAGATATGTATTTCATATCTTTAAATCTCTAAAATAAGGATGCATCTTCATACTTGGCTGCTGTTGTTATACAGGCACTTATTTTTTAAATTACACACTTAACTAGAATATGAAATAATGGTGCTTCTTCCAATCAGTGGAATCTTCTCTATGAAATGAGGATTAAGTGAATTTTAATGATGGAAAAATGCTTCAAACAGTTCTAAGAATATAGCAAAGCCTCAATAAATTTTGTCCATTTTCACCATGATTGATGGTAAATGCTCTGATAGACGTATGTCCAGTTTTATAAGAAGAGGTGTTCACTGATGAAATCATGGAGAGTGTCCTTGAGAAGGTGGAGTTGAGTTCATTTTTGAAAGAAAAATGTTTTAACTAGGGAAAGGGTATGGGATGCTCAGCAGACAGCTCAACAGGGATGAAGTTATGGAAGCAGGACCTCTTGGGGTGTCCTACGGAGAGTAAGCAGTTCCTTGTGACCGTGGTGATCGTAAGGCATATGGAGCACTGTGCAGAAACCAGGGGATGTTTGACTGGAGCCATGGCTGGGAGGTCATGGGCTTCGCTGTATTTTGCAGGTGATAAGGAGGCTCAGTCAGATGCACGTCTTACAATTTCTTCTATATTTTTTATTCTACACCACTGTGCGTGATGTATTAGAGGGCAAAAATCAGGAGAGGGAAGCTGGAAAGGACTCAGTGACCAGTTTGCTCTGATTTAGGCAGACAGCAATTCCAATGGCTGAGGGAGAGGAGGGCTAAGGAAGATGAAATCACCAGACATCTGTGGACTGAGAGCTGAGGGAGCCGGACAGTTCCAAGATTGGACCGAGGTTCCTGCTTTTGGTGCTCTTAATATTTAACATAAACTGAGAACTTACTGTCTACTGGAGACTGTAAAGTTTTACCTATGTGGACAGTATCTGTACTGTACACAAGTCCACGTTCCAGTGGCATCGAAGGGATTTTCCCCTTGCCTGGGTGGATGAGTGACTGCAGCCAGAGAACTTCAAGAATATGGCTGAGGGTGCTCGGCGGTTCCATGTCCATCGGCACGTTCTCATTTCTAACTGCCTTTTGTCTACTTTTTTTTTTTTTTTTAAGTTTTTTTGAGACAGTGTCTCGCTTTGTAGTTCACGCTGGCTCTGAGCTCACTATGTAGCCCAGGCCACCCTGGAACTCAGCAATCCTCCTGCCTCTGCCTCCAGAGTGCTGGGATTACGGGCGTGAGCCACCACACCTGGCACTGTCTTGTGTGGTACTGATTGCTGGTGGGTGTGAGTTACCCTGTCCAGTATTGTGTATGGTTGCCAGGGGTTAAACCGGGGACCTTGGGTTTTCTAGGCAGGCGCTGGAACCACTGAGCTAAATCTCCAGCCCTTTTGTCTACTTTTTGTTCATCTTAATTTTCAGGGTCTGTGTTAAAAATTGGTTCCATAAAAGGTAACCTAAATTCTTGTTAATTGCAGATTCCTGGACCTACTCTGAATTTAAATGCAGTGGACTTGAAAAGCAGGCATTTTTTTAAGGCCCTCCCTCACTCCCACACTGGGTCTTCTGAATGTGTACAGAGAACACTCAAGAAGCATACCACTCTCAATCCTGGGTTTCCTTCTTACTTGTCCTTATTGACTTAATAGAATTTTTTTAAAAAATCAAGTCAGGTGTGGTAGTGCATGCTTATAATCCTTAGCACTTAGGAACCTGAGGTAGGAAGGTTGTGAGTTCAAGTCTAGTCAGGGCTACATAGCAAATTTAAGGTGAGCCTAGACCACATAGTGTGACTCTGTCTCAGGAAACAAAACCAGGAGCAAGCAAACCAAAAATCAAACTTGAGAGAATTCATCTACAGTTTTAGCACTGTAGCATTTCTACTTTTCTAAATGTTTCTTTGTGTTCTTTCAGTTTTTGTCTAGAAAATGGTAAGGCTAGGAGGCCAAAACACATTGTATTATCTCATCACTTGGACATAGGAAGAAGCTCCCTTAAATTTTTTGGAAAGTGTTACATTGTCATATTGATAAGCCCACAGTTAGCTATTTATTAAAGATTTTGTAAATTTACCATTCATTGTATTTTCTCAAATTAGATGCTGACGGAAAGTTAAGCGTGAAATTTGGGGTCCTTTTTCGGGATGACAAATGTGCCAACCTCTTTGAAGCGCTGGTAGGAACACTCAAAGCTGCAAAAAGAAGGAAGATTGTCACGTACCCGGGAGAACTGCTTTTACAAGGTGTCCATGATGATGTTGACATTATATTGCTGCAAGAGTAATGTGGTTTGCACATTTGTATGTTACTATTTTGAATTTCTGATAAACTGGAATGTTAAGTTAAAAGAACAAACATGAACTTAATGTATTTTTATAAAACTTTGTAAACAGAGGGGAACTCATATTTTAGAAGTCTTCCCTTTTTTATACCTCAAAAAAATTGTGTGTATTGCACTGTAAAATAAGCAAAACATAATTTTTTCTCAGGAATCTGGTTGGAAAATACAGGCAATGAGGCTTTTTTTTTTTTTTTTGAGAGGCTTGGGGAACGTTTGTTTCATAAATCATCCTTAGACAATTTCTGTAGATATTTGACATTCTGTTAAAGCAAAAAACAAATGGATTACCAACTCCCACAGAAACGTTTCAATTTTATGAAATAAAAACATGTAACTGTCTTAAGATCAACTTGTCTTAGTTTATCATTT
Organism: Thryonomys swinderianus; assembly: GCA_004025085.1. NCBI lineage: Eukaryota > Metazoa > Chordata > Mammalia > Rodentia > Thryonomyidae > Thryonomys > Thryonomys swinderianus. Next base: position 31,865 of record PVIC010015805.1, read on the forward strand.
AGGAAACTGTGTGCCTCTCAAAATTGAGTTTTTGCATCAATATTAGGTAACTAAAGTAAGTTTGAAAACTATTCTTTTTAAACTAATACTAGCACCCATGATGTAGTAGGTTTTGGTGGGGAATTTGGTGTATGTATGGGAATTTATTTGTGTATTGTTGGGAATTGAACCCTGGAGCTTTGCACTCATATTCTCAAGCCATTTAAATTTTTTTTTTTTTTTTTTTTTTTTAGACAAGGTCTTTCTATGTTGATCAGGCTGGGCTTGAACTCGGGATCTTCTTGCCTCAGCCTCCCAGAGTGCTGGTATTACACAAGTGTACCACTGCATCTGGGTTCCATTAGAGTGTAATGTCTAGTGTTTGCTTTAGATTCAAAATATTAATTCCTTTGCAGTAGTTTCATATATGGATAGTTCTGTCTTATTTGGATGATGACCTTACAATTCAGAATCACAGATTTTATTTTTTATTATTTTTATTTTTATTTACTTATTTTTTTTGAGACAGGGTCTGGCTTTGTAGTCCAGGCTGGCCCTGAGCTCACTATGTAGCCCAGGCAAGCCTCAAACTCAGCAGTCCTCCTGTCTCTGCCTCCCCAGTGCTGGGATTATAGGCGTAAGCTACCACGTCCAGTACTGTGGTATGTGGTGTGGATTGGTGGTGGGCATGAATCACCACACCCAGCATTCTATGTGGTTACCAGGGATTGAACTCAGTACCTTGCGCTTGCGAGGCAGGCGCTGGAACCACTGAGCTAAATCTCCGGTCCTGATTTTTTATTTTTTTAAAACAGGATCTCACTTTGTAGTTGAAGCTGGCTCTGCGCGCACCATGTAGCCCGGCAAGCCTCAAACTCAGCAATCCTCCTGCTTCTGCCTCCAGAGTGCTGGGATTACAGGCATGAGCCACCATGCCCAGCACTGTGGTGTGTGGTACTGATTGCTGGTGGGCATGAGTCACTGTATTGTTGTATATGGTTACAGGGGATTGAACCAGGGACCTTACACTTGCCAGGCCAGCACGGGAACCACTAGGTTAAATATCTGGCCCACAGATTTGATTTTTATTTTAGCTACATTCACAATAAAAATCATAATTTTGGGTCATAAACTGCATTCTGTTAAACCTCTTAATAATGAGAGCCATTGGTTACAATCAGGTAAGAATTAGAAATTGTGAACAATTATGTACAAACATTTTCATTTATGTGACAAAATGTATGACATCTGTTTAGTTCAATTCACTGTGCTAAGCATCAGGAAATACTATAGCAAAGCAAACTAAGAAACAATTTGTTTCTGGATTTATAGAAACATGCTAGATACATAGAAGAAACACAGATCCACTATTAAAACAAAAGTCACATTGGAGATAAATCCACTAAACTGTTCGGCAGGAAATAAAAGATAAATGAAATGAAATGATCAGAAGTCACCACCATTTGTGACCTCAGTGATCAAGAGAATAATGTGTGGTTAGCAGACAGGCTGACTAAAAGGCTATTTTAGAGGAACGTTTGGGCGAATTATCAAAGAGATTCAGGTGCAAAAATGATGGTTTATTCCTGGGCAGATAAAGGACTTTTGTGAAAGAAGTGAAGTTTATAGGATCTTAAAGCTGTAGAATAATAGGGAGGGATGTTAGAGTTAGAATTGTTACTGCATACAAAAGCAGAGAAAGTAAACAGAGGCAAGGAAAGAAGGAAGGAGGAATATTTTTGAACCCTTGATAAACAATACTAGGTGTGTATCATAATAATGGTGAATGACAACTATTAAAAACCTACCGAAATAACATAATAATTATCATTAATAATGTGGTAACTTTAATTTTCATGTTTTACAATGGCATTATTTTGTGCATTGATTATACTACCACTTTTAATTGTAATTTATCTTCATAGTAAATGAACTGTTCGCTGAGAGTTGGTTAATGCTACCATTTTTGTATATTCACATTTCACTGAAGACCCAAACAATATCCTGGAGTCAGAACTTACAAATAAGCTACAAAAATAATGATTGAGAGATTTGTTTTAATTGGATATTAACACCCTAGATTTCCCTGGTGTCTGAGATACTTCCCCTGATTCCAGCTAATAAAGCGGAAAACCCCTACGAACTGACAGACAAAATTCAAGCACAAGCCGGGCACTCTGTGGCTGGCGTATTGGATTTGTTCATTAATAGTCTCATATGTCTGGAAAGGTCAAGAGAACTATATGTACATACATTTATTTATTTATAGGCAAATAATTTATTTATAGGCAGATATTCTTGGGGATTTCCTGTCCTTTAAAAAAAGTTATAAAGAACTCGTCAAAGAAAACCAGCTCCTTAGGAGCCTTTTATAATGAAAACTCAGCAACAACCCTGTAGTTGTGGGTGATGGCTCCATATGAAAACTCATCTCCTGCGGTTTATCCTTAGCAGCCTCAGCAAAAAGTTTCTTTAAAAAAGTTTTTGCTGAGTTCGAGGCTTGCCTGGGCTACATAGTGAGCTCAGGGCCAGCCTGAACTACAAAGCGAGACCCTGTCTCAAAAAAAAAAAAAAAAAAGGTTTTTTTTCCTCTTCTGTAGTCTCCTTTTAGTGACTAGTTAGATACTTTTGCCTGGAAGGAGTGGAAACCCACTTAGCTAGGTGCAAGGATTAACTGTCAAAGTGTATCCAGGACAACTAAGAAGATACTGGGCCTGGCTGAAATTCAAGAGGGGGAAGCTTCTGTGGTGGGAACTCTGATCACAGAAGTTTCAGCACCCAAGTACTCTTGAGGTTCTGGTTCTGTAGATGTGATGGCTCCCACGCATTTCCATGAGGAGACATTTTTTGGGCTGATTCTGATAGGTTGCC
>PVIC010015806.1:0-34719 GCA_004025085.1 Thryonomys swinderianus
TCCTTCCTTCCTTCCTTCCTTCCTTCCTTCCTTCCTTCCTTCCTTCCTTCCTTCCATCGCTTTTTAATTGAACAACTATTATATTTAACTATCATCTGTACAACTTTATCCTTAGTATCTTGGGTAGAGCCAGAAAGCAGCAGACACAATTCTACTGTCCAGTTGCTCAAGGTATGGCAGGATGGACAACTCAAAGCAAGTGCTTCACATAGGTAAAACATGTCGATTAGACCTGGGACTCCATGCAATGGTCCGGAGTCTTCTTTTGCTCTTTCCCCATCAGGGCCAATCCATCACGGCTGCAGTGCATTAGGAGAATCAGAAATAACAGCAGAATCCCCATTCCATCCCCCACGTCCTCTCAGGAGCCAGGGCGTTCCAACCAGAGAAACACTTTCCTGACCACTAGGGCATTCGAAGGCTGCTGGAGTCTGGGATTCTTTGGAAAGCCCTCTCCCTAATAGTCTCTCTCCACAAAGGGGCAGCCCGCAGGGCCATTGCTCATTTCCCCAGAGGGTTTGCACGCAGCATGGTAGAAGGACCAGGGCTCTTTGGAGCTATTGTGCCGAAGAGCTGACCCTGCCTGACACAGCCCCTCTCAATAGGGCTAGATGAGGTAAGCCACATCATGCAGACAGCCACGGGCCAATACCCAGCCCTGCGAAGTTCTCTCTGGCAACACTGGAAATAGGAAACTTTATTGATGAATGGAACTTTCTTCGCTTTTCTTAATTGAATTAAACAGCACACTGGGACACTTCTCTCTGCCCATTAAAAAGGTCTCTGCAGATGGAACAATTACACCCACGCTTGTCAGCCCTGCCTCCTCCTGAGGATGACACCTCCTGCTCCTCACCAGCACCCCACCCCCAGGCACAGAGGCACCAACTTGATTTTGTTTTACAATGCTGCAATTTCTTTCCCTGCCAGAAGATGATGATTTGCCTGACAAACGACACTGTTTTTACCCAGCCAATATGAATAAACAAGCATTATGTTTCATCTTGGGGCAGAGAGACTGGTTAAATGAAACAGAAAACTCTAAAAGAGATTGTCTACCCTCAGTCTATCAACTGCTGGACGATTACTCAGGAGCTAGCTGTAAGGAAAACGGATGGCACATGAGCACTGATAGCATAGGCTTTCTCCACTTGGATAAAGGCAGAGAGTGTGGCCGACGGCATGCTCGGACGTAGACAGTCACAGCATAGCAGGAGAGAGCTGGTAGCACAAACGCAAGTCTGAAGGCACACAGAGGCGCATGGGTCTCACCAATAAACACTTGATTGCACAGCCCTAACACAGAGGCAACCCAAGTCAAAGCCATAGTCAACAGGAGGGAGAGACGTCTGGGATCCCTGCTTCTCCACAGGTTCCTGCAGGGGTGACACAGGACAGGTCCTGCCCACCTATGATGCAGGCCCCTGGCAGCTGATAACAGCCTAACCATCCCTGCCTTCCCTTCTCATTTAGAAAAGATCAGAGAAGCAAGAACATTTGGCTCATTAAGTGACTTAGGACAGGAATTCTCTTTAGAAAGAGACAGAAGGGCATTATTTTCTACGCGACAGACACTCAGGCCCTAGAAATGTGCTCGGGCCAGCCACTTGAATTCCTTTAAACAATTCAGACATGAAGATAATCGATCCTAATTCCTTTCTGCGTTATTGACACTATTGACTAGCCCCGATTCACAGCGCTATCTAATAAATCAACACGGAATTAAGCCAAGAAGAAAGAAGGTGATAAAATGCCATTTGTCCTGCTGTAAATCATCCAACTGAAGAACACAAGGTAACTGCAGTAGGGACAGAACTCTCCTGCACAGATGAGACTGTGTGGCCTGTAATGTTCCCTGCATCCCCACCACGGCTGGGGTGCGGAGTCCATTCCCCCGTCCGCACGCCAGAGCCTGGCTTGCTGGGGACTGCAGTGAGCACCACTTTTTAATTAAACACAGAAAGGGTTGATATGCAGGTTTCGGCTCGATTGCTTTCGATCTGAAGATGTCCACGGTGAGCCATGGCTTCATTTACCAGGAATTACCCTTTGTACAAACCACTTCACTATTTAAAACAAACCACATGGATCATCATTAAGTGGGAAAAATTACCAATCTTCGAATATTGACAGTGGCACAGCCCACTGTAGAGGGCCCTCGTTCCCTCCTTTAATGTGGATTTTAAGTATTTGACTTTTTCTTACATGTAGGCTGATTAAAAGGTTCACAGTGAAAAGGACTTGACGGATGAGAAGTGTTCTTAGAACAGCAATGGGAGATGCTGACAGTGGTTTGGAAGTAGGGAGAGCTCAGTAAAAGTGCTACTGATCTTTTAAAGGAATTAGGGCTCAGAATGCTACACAGCTCCAAGGGCAATGTGACATGCAGTTTGCAACAGAACATAAACATCCTCCTTTGCCCCCTTGGGTGGCCTCACCATACCTGACCACGAGATGGATGCTCTGTTTTGCTCCCACAGTTGAGGGTGGAATCATATCTCTAGATTTCTGTGGTATGTGTGTGTGTGTGTGTGTGTTCTGTTATTCTCTATGAAGGAGAAAATATATATTTCCTTTTGACTGTACTGGTAATAAAACTCCAAACTTGGAATTTGTGTTCAGAAAATTTTCACAAAGCAAGTATATCTAAATGAATCCCCCACTTTGGAAACCTGGGAAGATTCTGCTCTGGAAGTATCGAGTCAGAGGTGCCTCTGGGGGAAGGGGATTCACCAGCAAAGAAGACACCAAGTAAAGGCACTGCAGTACATCAGGCTGAAAGGTTGAAGCAAAGGTTTAATCTCTCTGAGCAGTGAGATTAAAGCGTAAGTGATTTCTGGTTCCTACCATGCAAAAGTGCTCGACAGCCACAGACAGAGGCATGCGTGTCTGTATATGTGCCTATGTGACCACATCACTGGATCCCACATCCTGGTGCCAAATGCATTATTCAAGATCATGGCACCTTGGAGTTTTGAAGCTCAGCAAAATCTTGAATGTTAAGAGGAGAAAAAAAAATTGAAAAGGAAAGAAAGTGTAACTGTAGAAAAATGTCCATTTGAAGGAAAGTTCCTGGGAAATATAAAAAAATGAAATGGAATAAGTCAAACAATGCAAAAGCCAGAGTGCCCTCTTCATTGGCTTGAGTGTATGTTATTTTTTGCAAAAGGATTACAATGTTTTCACTCAGTCATTTGAAGTGGACTTGAATGGTAAGATATCTCAATTAATTTTGATTTTATGATTTGTCTTAAGAACAAATTGGGAGAATTTATGAACAGAGCTTGGATGTCAATATTGAAGTAAAGAAAACACATAATGAAGTAATTTTCCTTTGATATTAGGAAATAAACCTTATAGGGAACTTTACTACAGGAAAACATATTGCAGTGAAGATGTAGTGACTCCTGATCAGAATTTATACATTTTTAAAACAGAAAGATGAAAAATCCAAAATAAAATTGTTGTGTCTTACTTGTTTTCATTTGTGATTGGTGATTAGGAGGACAAAGACTTCTGAAATACGCTTCTTTATAAAAAATATAAAAAATGTTTTCAGGGAAGCTCTTACTTAGAAATGTTGCCTGATTCAGTCATTTGGTTTACGGATTTTGAAAGTACAGATTAGTTCTGTGTTCATTAAACTTAGATTAAAATATAATAATAGAAATAGATTAATACCAGATAATAGTGATGAGGTCTTTGGAGATGTATAGTCTGCAGTTTGTGGAGACTGAACTGAACTGTTTCGCAGTCTTAGTCAACTGACTAGATTGCTAAATAAAAGCAATACTATTAGATTTCAATACAAACTGTCTTGATAGTAACAGCCAGAAGAGGTGATTTTAAGGTATATATCTCTCTGACAGTGAGCCTTCTGGAATTACACCTGAAAATCTTGATTCTAAACAAGACTGGCAAAAATAAATGTCTGCCTGTCCTATACGTCAGACATTTAGTGAAACTCTGAGAACACGCACACCATGCCACACAAACATACCAGTTTGACATTGTGTCACAGCATCGCATTATGATCACTTTCACTAAAAGAATTACAAGTCCTTTCTAAAAGGGGGTATAGTCCAGAGCACATGTCAGAACCGACCCTCCATCTCTCCTGACATGGAACCGTAATGTTGATTCAGTCACTTCTAAATATTTGTTATGGCTGCCAACGTTTTCTTTGAGCCTCCCCTCTCCACTGCAGGGTGTTTTCCCTCCTGGGAAAGACTGCCTACAAGATGCTGATAACCCTTCTATTTATTCTGTATACTTGTCCTTTTTATAGCAAGTATAACCTCTCACTCAAAGTCACCACCTCCTTCCCTAAGTTGTGCCTAAATGAGCAAACCAGTCCACCTATCTAGGAGGAAGAAACACAGATGAATTCTCTCTCTCTCTCTCTCTCTCTCTCTCTCTCTCTCTCTCTCTCTCTCTTTCTCTCTCTCACACACACACACGAACACACACACGAACACACACACACAAAGAAACTGAGAACACTGCATACCTATCACATTCTATTTGCTAGGTAATACCTTCCTGATTGATTAATAAATACCATGGAAGAAGTAAATGTAAGAAGGAAAAGATCAACTCATATTAATCATTTGATTCATTCCAACTGAGCCTTAGCATCTGTAGAAACACTCATTAGGATTTTCTCCTGGTGGGCAACTGGTAAAATACATACACACATATTTAACATACGTTCACAGAGAAGGCACAGAAATGGTAGAAGCAGATGAATCATAGAATACACTCTTGAGAAGTGTTTCCTGGCATCATTTATTAAATGAGAAATGGAATAAAACTATATGTAAAAGAATAAACCAATTTTGTTCTCAAGATGATTCTTTAAAGGGCTGTTCTCAAGAAAAGAAAAAAAAAAACTTGCAACAGAAAATACGCCAAAGTAATATTTTCTGGAGGCAACCAACTTGATAGCAAATCACCCAAATGTTCAAAACAGAATCCTGACATTTTATGAATACACACACTGCTACAACACAGATTGGATCTGCGCATCTTGGGGGAAAAGAAGCCTCTCTCAACTCGTGCAAAGGAAGTCCATTAATGCACAAATGCGTTCATGTTAACAAATGGCACCCTTAAAGTAAGTGAATGGAAAAACAGACAAAATGAGTATCATCACTATAAACTTCATAGACCAAGAAGGGCAACCTGGGGAGGGAAAAGGATGCCATCTGCATCACAAAACCCTTCTCCCTGCCAATTCAGCCTCAGACCCTGTCCAATGAAGGAACTGGCCTGCCACCCCCACAGGGTAGGGTTGAACCAAGCCGAGCACCGACTCAGGCAGCAGCCCTTCTAGTAAAGAAGGAAAGAGTGCCCCTGAGAAAACCCCCACAGAGACAGAGCAACTGTATCTAGAGATTCTGATGTACACGGAAGAGAAAGACAGACTCCCCTAGCAAGACCGCTCAGGGGGCGTGGAGGGAGATAAAACCAACAAAAGCGTCTGCACGTGCCAACAAAGCCAGGACCCCCCACGCTCACCTCCTTGGCTGCACTGACCAGAGCTGGAAGGCAGGTTCTGGAACTGACGTGCTCCAGACATCCAGTGATGCGATCCCAACCCAGCTGAAGATCCAGTACCCAGACAAACTTAAGAGAACAAAAATACACACACACACACACACACACACACACACGCACTCACACTCACATTCTTTGTTTCATTCCTTATTAAATCACTTGAATTAAAACTACAGACACTTAGAAAGCCTCAGGAAAGACCCGAACTCTCCGCATCAAAGGAAATCTCAGGCTCCGATGGCCACGGCACGCTCTGCCCGGAGAAGGATGCTAGTTTAAAATTAAAAAAAAAGAAAAAAGAAAAGAAAAGGAAAAGAAAGAAAGAAAAGAAAAAATAGCGAGTTTCTAGTTCAAACTCCCAGTACTCAGGCATCCAAAGTATTCAGACAGGTGAAAAAAAAAAAAGCCCTCAGCGCGGGGCGCCCAGATCCCCAAAGGCACCAGCCCCTCCCTAGACCCCGGAAGGCAGAAGCGTAGCCCACCGACGCGGTGCCGAGTCTGGCCGGGCAGGGAAGCAGCCGCCCAGAGGAGACGCGCGCCTTACCTGCTGTAAGTACATAAAAGTCAAGGCACACGAGAGCTGGGGACACATGCCCACGTTGGGGAGCGCCACGCAGGTGGCCCCCGTGAGAGGATGCTGCATGCCGTCTCTCTGGCGCCCGCCGAGCACGAGTGAGGACACTCGCATGCAATCACGTTGCTGGGTTTTTTTTTTTTCCTTTCTTTCTGGCTGCTACAAATTTATTTATTTGTTTGTTTATTTATTTATTTCCTTTTTAATTTGGTGACTATCTAAGTCAAAGCCAGCCCGGCGGCGCGCTCTCTTTTCTCTCTCGCTCGCTCTGGCCTCTCTTCTGTCTCCCTCCCCCCACCGCACCCGGAGTCCCTCCTCCCTGGCTGGCCTGTCCCTGCCTCCAGCTCCGGCTCCGCTAGATCCCAGCAGCCTTCGTCAGCCTCCAACTAAGAGTCTTGGAGAAGCAGGAAACTAGTTGGTTTCCTTCCTAGCTGCCTCTCTCCGCTGGCTCTTGGGCCTCCGTTTTGATTTCCCTTAAAGTGGAAGGGAACGAGGGGGAAGGGGACGAGAAGGCAACTTCTGTCGAAGGTAGAGGGGCAAAGATGCTCTCCCGCAGACACCGAGTACCAGGGGGTGAGGCTAGGGCGGGGGGGGCACGGGGGGAGGGGAGAGAAATAGAGGGGAAAAAAAACTCACAGAGAGGCTCACTCCGTTTGTGCTGATACTGCCTGGCTTCTCATTTGTCAAATGGGTCCAGGGGAAAGGTTCTGGGTTTTCCTTTCTTTTTCGTTCTCCCCTTCTCGCTCCCCACCCCCCCCCACCCCTTTTAACGATTCACCGAAATGTAAATCGTGTCTGCTAAAAATCTCCGCGGGGAAAGCGAGCGCGGCGCCTCGCCGACATCCAGGCGAGCCGGACCATTAAGGCGCCTGCCCAGCTGGGACCCGGAGTGGAAGGGAGAATTCGGTGGCAGAGGGTTTGTCCGACCGGTCGGCAAAGCGACACAGGAAAGGGATCCCCCTTTGTCAGACGCGGCCGGAGCGCTCGGTGGGTGAGGGCGCGGGGAGGGGTCGGCGCGCGCTGGCAGGCCGGGCGGGCGAGGCTGGAGGCCCCCGAGGCGCCCTGGACGCAGCTTCCGTCCGGCCTCGCCTCGGCCGGGCGGGCGGCCGAGAGCTCAGCGCCTCCGCGGGAGCCTCGCGGGGCTGTGGGGACCCAGCCTGTTGGACTCACCGGCCAGCTCTGCGCTGCCTGGAGGGGCTTCTCCCAGCCTAGAATTCCCTCTCTTCTCAAATTAGAAAAGCGCAGGGTGGGGAAGCCGCTGTTTGAAAAGACATTTACTCTGTGGGCTGCAGCAAGCGAATTACAATGGTTTATTTATTTTACTTCTTCTTTTTCTTCTTCCTGGTTTAATCTTTGGCTGGCCAGCTCTCTGTGGCCAAATTAACATTCTGCTCTTGCAGACGGACTCCCCCTCCCCTTTATTTTACGAAGTAATCATTATTCATTAGTAGATTTCGTTAGTCTTTACGCAATAAAACACGATGTGATCTACAAATCAAAAGAAAATATTAGGACTCTAACTCATCCTTGATCCTCGTAGCAGAAGGGGGAGAGAAAAAAAAAAAAAAGGAAATTTTGGGCAACAGTAAATCCTGACCAGGAGCCACTGCAGCCGTATTTTTTAAATCTAGTTTCCTGAGTGGTGACAGGCCATATATATATATATATATATATATATATATATATATATATATATATATATTTTTTTTTTTTTTTTAAGGATCTTTTTTTGTCTGTTTGTTTTCAAAACAAGGGGTGAGCTGTCTGAACAGGATCTTTTGAGGTTGTTGAGGTGAGAGAAAGAAATCTTGCTGAGAATTTGTGCGGCCCTGTGGGACAGTGCTGCCCCTGAGAGACAAGAGGTTTCAGAAAAGAACATTTATAGCAGGAGGGGAGCACAAGGGTCATCCCCACAGAGGCCCCCTGGAGCACCAGAACCCCTGGGGAAAGATGACGCTCTCTCAACTGAACTATTGACTTGCAAGACATGATTCACTTTGGAGACTAATCAAAATCCTTCCTGAAGAAAAGGATATTAATTAGTCTATAGTTCTACTTTGTGTTGTCCTGTTTTGAAATGTGGTCAATAAAGTCTTTTTATGCCAAACCCAGAGTCCCAACCAGGCCGTTTATTTCTTTCTACTCTTTCACTTGCAAAACCAGCTTCCCCAATCACCTTGGAGTTTATGTACCCCACTGACTTAATGGGCACTCAGCAACATGTTTAACCCTTTAACCTTAAGCAAAAGTTGGTCTGATGCACTAAGAATCTATAGAGTAGCATTTTGTGCTGCTTTTATTTTAGGTTTTGAGAAGAGGGTGGCAGAGGATAGTCTGAAAAATCCTTGCCTATCAGAAGTCCCAGAAATCATATTCATTGGACAAGCTCTGGTTTGCAAATAAACAGATACCTCATTCTTAGTTTCTACCCATTATCTGTTTATTTATTTGTTTGTTTATTGCAACTCACAAAGCCAGAGAGAAAACCATCACACAGAACACATACAGACTCACAAGATAGACTCACTCTGCCTTTCTCATCTTGACTCTGCCTTTCTGGGGCCTTTCTTTTGCCACCGCAATTTGCTGGACTGACGGATTCACCAGTGTTCTTCATTTATTTATCTATTTTTCTCACCTACACAGGGAAAGGCTGCAAATGCCTGACAAGAGGACAGAATTTTTCCTTCAGCTCATTTTCATAAGAAACGTGATAAATAATACATGGCACTTTAATAAGACCTTATCTGAGTGGCTTAATGAAAAACAAATATATTATGTAAGGTACCAATAACTGCTCTCAGCTGTCCTGAACCCACACAATGTTGCGGCCCGGTTTCCTCCCCAGGTTGAGACTTCTTGGTGCTTGGATTCCTCCAGACCCATTTTGCAATAATGACTCAGACTTTCCTTGACAGTTGGGTCTTCAGAGTGAGGCAAGTTGGAAATCTGTAAAATACAACTATGCAATCCAGACCTTCTGCTAAATCCATGTCCGTATTACTCAGACCTGGGATCAGTTCTTTGGACAACTAACTACAAATGTCCCTTCACAAGCGCACACAAACAGGACTGCACAAGTTATGAGTACACTGCACAATTCATACAGGGGGGCACAGTAGGAATTTTCCAGTGGATAACAGGAACCAAGTACCACTGTAGACAATTATAATTGCTCTCTCCGTGGCATGAGTTTGCCAGCCTTCTCAGCAGCATTTGAGACTCCTGAATGTGAATTCCATACCAATACAATACACAGGAGCCCCGTCACTGCTACTTGCTCTGCGGGTTGATATTTTACATCAATTAATGCGAGAGGTAGGTAAAGAAAACACTCTTGTCTTTCTGTACAAAGGATGCCTGGGCCACAGCATCACTTGGCTTATATACAACCGAGCATTCAAGGGCTGCCCTGCCAGCATTTCAGTGGCAAGGACCTTTAACTCAATAGTTACACAGCCCCATAGGAAGCCAAATAATACCAACCTCAAGTGAAACTTCATTCAAAGACAACAGCTCAAGTTTAAATTGGGCCCACACAGTAGTCGTGACTCCCTAAATTTGCCCTTGATTTAAAAGCAGGAAAACAATAACTTTTCTTTCTTTTTATTTTATCTTTCACAATCCCTTATTATATCTTCCTAAGGTTTGCAAAATAGCAGACTTTTCACGAAAGGGTACTTTCTCTGGGAGTCACTATGCCTCAGAGCAAAAGAGTTCAGTTAGGAAGAAGGACTTCTTGATCTTACAGGTAACTGTCCTATAATCATCAGCTCAGTGACACTGTGAAGATGTGGTTTAGAAGTGTTTCATTCACTCTGGTGTCCACAGTTTTATGTGGGCATCTATGTATTCTCGATCTTTGGTAAAGCGAGAAGCTGAGTAGCTTTAGAAAACTGTATTATTTATTATCTCTGTCCCAAGCACTTTGATTAACTTGCTTATTCAAACACTTGAATGCCATTTAGTTAGTATTGACCTCTTTCCAGGTATTGCTGTGGCCCCTGGGGTTGGAACAGCCACAGAAGACAAAAGCAGTTTACTTTCTAGTGGGGGGGAAGAGGCAGAAAAAATGAAACCAATAAAGATAGGAAACAGTAGAGCATAATACGTGATGAGTGATGTGGGAAAAAAAAAAGAGGCCAATCAGAATCAGGGAATTTAGAAAGGTAGGGCTGTGTGGGTTGCAGGAAACGGTATCTAAAGAGTGAACTTACTTTAAAAAAGCTGCAGCTCCTGCTTTCAGATTCTTTACACCCTTAAACTTTCCACTCGGACTGCCAAATGTAAGAGCTGACCATTACAGTAATCGCAGAGCTCTGTAGGATCCGTCTGCTAAAAAGCAGAGGCACTTTTTAGGCTGAAAACCCAGGGAGATTCTTACCTGCATCTTCAGTCATTGGACACGTGGGTTTTTTGATACAGTGTCTAACACATAGTATGCATTCAGAAGATAATGAATTACTGGATGTTGGGGTGTAATATTTGGACTAAATAACTTGTTGTTGTCTCTTTCTGCTCAAGGAATGGAAGAATTCCAAGTTTTGTTTTGACTTCTCTATAGACCAAGCTAGCCCTTAAGTCTCTTGAATGAGTTTTCTGCCCAGTGGTGAACTGTACGGCAGAAGCTCTGTTCCTCTGACACAGTTTTCCAGGAAAAGAAGGCTCAGTCCACAGCGATGAGCAGAGTGCCTCTGTCAGAGAAGCAGGCTGTGTTGCAGTCCAAACCAATTCCAACCATTTAGTGACAAGTGCTTTGCATGAAATTACAGGATCGAGGCTGAGGAGTATAATCTGTTTCTGTGCAAAGGACCCTCAAACTCCTGAAGTTCTCTAGACTCAGGATGGGTTGTCAGTGAACCCAGGACTAAAATCAGCCACACTTATAAGGATAGAGACACGAGGACAAGAAACACTCAGTTTACAATTACACACACACCAAAAAAAACTCTTCTGAAAATGGCATGGAATATTTCCAATAGTTTGTTATCATCTTTCACCCAAAAGACTAATACTAATTAATAAATAAAATTAGCCAATGAATAAGTAAGATTTCCAACAATAATCTCTAGACGTGATGCGACTGTGAAGAAATGGGTAATATCAAACACAGGTGGTGGGAATCAAACTCAGATCCTGGAGATGACATTTTTGCATTCATTAGCAAGATGTAAAATATGCATCTCTCTCAAGATAACTATGCCATCTCTAGGTGTCTGTCTTGTCGAAATATCTGAGATGAGTAGAGAGACACATGTATCACGATATTCACTCCAGCACTGCTTGTAAAAATAAATAATCAAAAAGAACAGGAGAAGAGTATGAAAGTAACCCATATGGATATAGTGCATCTCTTGAAAAGAATGAGGCATATCTCTGGGTCTTCCCTTGGAAAAATTTCTAAGAAAGAGATCTAACAACTTTCAGAGTACATTTAAAGCTAAACCAAACCAACAACGAAATCCAGTCTCTTTATGTGCAAAGAAGCCACACATAGACAGAAATGAGCCATGGATATACATGTGCTCACACATACATGTAAACATATGAAATGCACAAAAAAGGGTCCGGTAGAAGACAAAGGTGTTTTTGTGTAGGGTGATAAAGTAGGGGCATTTTTAAGTTTTTACTCAATACAGATTTATGTTTGAATCATCACAGTCAGGATGCATGTATGTGTTGTTTATTATTTTGTTTTGTGAAATGAAGCGATGCCATTAGTACTATACAGCTATGACTACCACTACTGTTGTGGTAGGAAGGGCCCCAGTTATAAGTTCTAGACATAATTCTGTGTAAATATCTCCCTTTACAAGAGAATCTGCTCACACTGACAGCTGAGCTGTAGCATTCTGCCTAGTCAGTACCCCTAGTTAAAAAGGAGAAGCACACAGTACAAGGTATCACTAACCTCACAGGGTCATGCTGTCCAGCTTATCAGTTCAGATACAAAAGGAGAAGAGTATGAAAGTAACCCATATGGATATAGTGCATCTCTTAAAAAGAATGAGGCATATCTCAGGGCCCATACTCTGCTGCCTCCCAGATGTCAGGACCTCTAGAAACAGAGGCAGCCAGGAGCCCTGCAGGTGTTCCTGGAGAAAAGCAGAGTGCATCTAGTTTACAGACACAAGTGCCTATGATTCTCAGTCCCTTGCCTCATTGGGTCAGATAGTTTGTCCTGACAGTGGGCCTAGTATAGAAAACATGGAGGTGTGGAAGGTGAGTCAGTCTTTTTGTCTCTCCGAACCCAGGCTCCGGCTCCATCAGTACCTCCTCCCTGCAGGTGTAAGGGGGAGAAGGTCTAGGATGGAGAGGCAGTGTGTCCCTTGTCCTTTCCCCCACTGTGGTGATCTCTGGGTTAACGATTGTGGGATCCCATAGGGTGCAAGCTGGGAAAAGCTTGCTCCCAGGTCCTGAACAAGATGACCACACAAGAAGATTCCACTGCCTGTCAGGGGAACTTTATGTCTCACACACACCACATGGGTTTGTTCTTTGGAAGTGGAACCAAGCAAGAGGCACACTAGTTTTTTGTTTTGTTTTGTTGAGCAAGGGTCTCGATTTGTAGTTCAGGTTGATCCTGAGCTCACTATGGAGCCCAGGCAAGCCTCAAACTCAGCAGGACTCCTGTCTCTGCCTCCCAAGTGGAGGCATACTATTTTTTACAGGGCATTCTTTATTTTTTAATTTTTTTAAATTTTGAGGTACTGGGGATCAAACTTGGGCCCTTATGCTTCCAAAGTAGGGGCAGTACTACTTGAGCTAAATTCCTGGCCGCTAGAGGGTATTCTTGAGTCCTACACTCCCGTGAGGAAAGGAATAGCCCTACCCCACCTCAGACAACAGCATGAATTTCTACAGGGGTTGTGGATTCCAGCATGTGACTTGGAGAAAAGGGCCCCGAATCGCAGGACTTTGGATATAGTCATATGGCTTCCACCCACAACCAGAGACAGGACAAAAAGCTTTTTGCTCCAAAACTGGCAGCATGTCGATGAAGCATTTGTATGTCTATAAACGGCAGATTGAAGTCTCAGGTCTGGTACTTGTAGGATGTGTGTAGAGGGGACATGAATCCACCACTCTGAACGTCAGTCTCTTCATCTGTAACATGCAGCCAGCAACATTCCCACCCTACAAAGGCAGAGGTTCTCAGATTCCCCATCCCTCCCTCCAGTTCATGGGCGGTTCCAGTCAAAGTTTAAACACAGTGACAGGATTGTATGACATTAACAACTTTTACATTTGTGGCCAAGTTAGGATGTCACATATACATGCATGTGTGGACAGACAGACACTCGCACACACACACACCATCTGCTCTGTGCAAAGTTTCAGAAAGGAAAGGGCATTTTACATCGAAAAGTTAAAAAAAGTAAGAAGGGCATAATCTCAAAATAAAGGACAGCCTTTCAAATTGATTAAATTTAGGCCTATTAAAATTTTCACTAAATTGCCCTTAATTTTCTCATTTAACTGCAGTCTGTTGGAAATGTCATTATAGAATCAGATGAGTCTGTAGATCAGCATTTGGGAACCACCGAGATAATAAATATAAAGTGCCTCTTTGCATGGGGCACTGGTGCTCAAAGAATCAAGGGGACACAGTGTGAGTTGTGGGGTACTCGGGAGAAATGAACAGTTACCCTCAGTGGGCCTTTGCCAGCTATCTTCCTCACCCCAGGTGCACACCAAGGCAAACGCACCAGACACCCCGCCAGTTGCTGAGCCTCCCAACCCTTGGAGGGGCTCTGCCTTCTCCGAGAGATGTGTAACAGAGGCTGGCTGGACTGTGTGCACCACGCCATCAGTTTATTCCCTCTCTTCAGCAACACAGGCTGGATCACTCAAAGGCCCCCTGTGTGCTTCATGGAGCCAGGGTGCCTGGGGACCCTTCTGGTTAATGTGAAGGCGCAAGTACACTGCTGTGAGAGGCCTTCTGGAGCCTGGCTTCCTGGCTCGGAAGCCCCAGCTCTGTCTTAGACTCCTGCAGCTGCTAGTAAATGGCTATTGACTTAGAAGCTCTTAAACTTCTCTTTCATTCTCTCTAATGGCAAACAGTAATAATTTTTCTTCCCTCATTAAGTTATTAAAAGATGAAGTAATACATACAAGTACTGAGACTGGATCCTTTGATCTAGTAACAATACAACATATAGTAGTAACCATTATTATGAATGATTCTTACCTCCAATCCCTGACTAAGTGATTTTTTGCCAAAAAATATGTACATAGAGAGATAGATTTATGTGACTAATGAAGTCAACGTATTCAGGGAATGACTAACTACAAATGTAATTTTTTTTAACAAAAAGTTTTTCAGTGATGCAGCATTCTATGAAATTGTATAGACACCACCTTTCTGCCCTGATCTTCAGACTACACAACTTATTCAACCTCACTAATGATTCAAATGAGCACAGTCATACTTATCAACTAAATTCTTCCCCATCTGCATCTTACAAAATGTCCAGTTGATTCCTTTACTGTTTTTCAGAGACTGAGTAGAGTAACACGTGTTGGAAGATTACTTCTGGCCAGGTGGGAATTAATTTCCTTTCTCATCTTCACAAAACCCTTTAAGACAAGTTTCTATGGCTCCTCTTTCCATATAGAAAAACTGGGACTGTAAGACATGTTCAGTTCATGCTGTGTCCTGCTCGTGAGGGAAGGGCACAGTATTTTCATTTAGTCTGTTATCAACAGAATGGTACCATCATGCTATGCCAAGTGCAGTAGAGGGGCTAGTGCATCATACTCATTACCAGCCTTTTAGTCATCACTGTTTATATACCTACTCTTAGCAGGCTGTTTTCAGAAGCAGTTCTTTGTGCCAGTGCATCAACAGGTTTTATTTCTTCTAGGAATCTCTCATTGACCCAGGCCACCTAATTTTATAGTGTGAAATATTCTTTGTGTTCTAGCCTCTGCCTTCTTCCAGGAGGAGGAAAGTGTCTATCTACATCCTACCCTGAGTTTCTCAAGAGAAGAGACCCAGCCTCCAGGTGTTTTGGCAAACACCCTTCTATGACAACAGCTGGCAAAAGAGCAAGTTATAGAGACAGGAGTTTAATCCCATCAGGCAACTAATATTTGACTGGAGAGACCCCCGATGGGTTCCTGATTAAAAAAACAGAACAAAACAAAACAAAAAACTCAAGGCAATTGTACTTCAGTTTCCATGAGAGCTTTGCAGTAGCGATAGGTTCCAGGAGATGCTAAGGGAGACTGCATTCCTGGGTACTGAGGAGGGTAGGAATCAGCTCCCAGTGCCCAGGACAGAATGTAAGAGCGTGGGACAAGAGACGGTAGGCGGAAGAGACAAAAACAGCTAAGTGGTGATTTCTCCTAATGAACATGTGGGTGGGGAGGTCTACTTTGGGAAGTCTCCACACCCCACCCACTCTCTGTGTTTCAACTTTCTGGATGGAACTCCAGCAAATCTGAAGGCAAACAAAGCCTTGCAGAACATTTCTGTTCTTTTTTTCCTCCCTCAGTAATAAGCTTGGCTACAGGGTTCTTTGACCCCATAAATGCTCAGAAATATTTATCTCTATGCAACTGGCACTTCTAATAGCTCATGCTATGCATTAATCTATTTTGACCTCAGCCTTCCTAGGGTCCTGTCCTGGCATCCAGGTGAGAGACACTCCAAGGACTTTCAGTTCTTGGCATGATCTGCACATCTTCCAAGGCTGGTGATTATTGGTGCTTAGCAAGAAGGCTGGAAGGACATGCACACAAACTCAACTGGTCTGCAGAAGTTAGAAGTTACATCACAAATGTAAAACCCCACTGATTCTTAAGATCTCATCTCACCAAAATGCACCATCTCTGGACTTCTAAATCTTAGTCCCCACGTTGCATTCCGTAGTTCCTGACATGCCACATGCTCTCAGCCTTATCTGGCTGCCAGCTCAGAACTCAGCCTTCTCTCTTGCAGCTCCACTATAAGAATTCAGATAGAACGCTAAGCCACTTACTATGTTCTATAATCTCTACTATCTAAGGGATATATGAGGTTCCACAGACATGAACACTGTGAGAAAAGGAGGGAGGGTCTCACTTTAAAAGCATTCTTAGAAGGAACTTGATCTACTGCGTATATACATATGCTGTCCTGGGAGTTCTGGGGGTACTGGGCATTGAACCTGGGGTCTTTAATTAACTCTATTCCCAGTCACTTGTTTTTCATCAAGAAAGGATCTTCTTAAGCCCCTAACCGGTCCTGGATTAGCCCAAATTCACACACTTCCTGCCTCAATTCCCCAGAATGCTGAAATTACAAGACCGCGGCAACATGCATGGCACATACTGTACCCCGGACAGTGACATGTGGCTCCTTCACCACGGCTGACTTGTACCGGCCCTTCCTGGTTTCTGATCTTCCCTGCTGTTCTCCCTTTTCCTTTCGTTCCTTCCCCCTGGGAGCCAAAGAACAAGTCCCTGTCCTCAGCCTTCTTGTGCTCCTTGTCTCTTGCTCCTTGAAAGCTCAACATCAGCTGCCCCTGGGGGCCTGAGATCACCCTGCGGCCAGCTTTACAACCTGTCTCCCAAACTGTAGCTTCTTTCCAGAAGATAATCCAGCATTTTTTTATTAAAAAAAAAAGTATTATCCTTCCTTGGTTTCTTTTTCTTTAAATTTTTATTAGTACATGTTTGCAATACATGGTGATTACATTTATCCTGGAGAGTCTGTACAGTTACACAACACATTTGATTCTTTTTCTCTCCTCCCCACCTGTATTTCAGATATAAGAATTCCAGGTTCTTTTGGCACAGGGGCATCAAAGGTAAAATGATGACACACCTCCTTGTCCCATCCTTGTACGGATATGCAATGCTTAGTTCTTACAGGCCCCACAAGATCGAACTTAGCTACATTTTGCTTACTGCCGGTTTCTTACCTATTGTGCTCCAATCACTATCATCTTGTACAACTTACTCCTGTGTGTGTCACACACACACACAGAGACACACACACACACGCACACAACTGTGCCCATTACACTCTCCACACACTTGTGAAGGATTTACAACAGGGTTGAAAAGCTGCTGAGTCAGACACCCCAAAATGTCACCACATCGTCACATTTCAACCCTGCCCTCTCCTTCCAAATTACACCTCCTCAGGAATGACTATCAAATTCGTGCCGTTCCTACATGTCTTGGTAGGCACCAAGGTCCTGTCCTTTCTTCTGTTTTAACTTCCCCTAAGCATGGCATCTGTTCACACCCCCTCTCCTGATTCGCTTTTTTTTTTTTTTTAAAGAGAAACACACCTTTTTTTCCTGATTTAACCTTGAAACCTCAACATTTGCCTCTGCTGCTCCGAATAGTCAACCGGTCTCCGCATGTTGTCTGTTTTACTCCCCCATCACTTGGCTACAAAGTCCTTGATTTTCCATCAGCCCTGTTCTACTGCATCACACTCTGCTCTCAGCCTTGAGTTGTTCTACAACCTATCTCGCCCTCATGGTTTGCTTTGCTTTCTCTCCGCTCCCCTCAAACTCGCATTTTATACCTCTGCCCAGCAGAAAATTTACATATGCAAAATTAAGCAGTTAATCCTCTGGTTGCAGACACCGGCACCTACTCCTTCTGTCTAAGGTAGGTATCAACTGCCTCAGCCTGGTGTTGCCCCCTCCAGCCCCACGTCAGACCTGGGACTTCTCTGTAACTTCCTGTCCCCAGCTCCCCATCACCTTGAACCTCGTGTTGTAATCACCTAAGCCCTGTGTCTCCGGATATGTGTTCACTGTCTGAGACTGCTCTACTGATGTGAATGTACAGATCCCAGGATCCTCTGGGCCTAATTCAATAATACACAATCACAGAGGGACATGAGTATCTTGGGATGTTTTGGCCATGCCTAGGTAGAGATGGGGTTGCTCCTTCCTGTGTGTGCTTCCGTTTGTTCTTCTCAGGAATGGTGCTGGGTACACACTGATAAGACAAGGTCCCCCACGATCAGGAGGTCTAGGAAAGCAATCTTCATATAAACAGTACTGCCTGTGTTAACTGTAAACTGTGTCTATTTTCTATCTCCTGCCCCTTCCCCCTGCATACACAGGCATTCCGATGTCCATGAGAACTCTCACTTTCTCTTCCAGTGTAGTATCCTCATCCCTTAGCACAGCCCTGGACTCCCCGTAGAGGGGAACTTGGTAAATATTGGTGAATGAATGACATGAATCATAAAGGACAATGTGGGCTGTCCATTTCCATGTTTCTGAAATCTGACTCATTTACTCATCAGAGAATTCACGTATTAATTTCTCAGCCACATGTTGAATGCAACCTCTGCACTGGCCCTGGAGATCCAGTGGTCAACAAGGCAGGAAATGGAGCTTACATTCTAGGCCAGCCAGATATCTTAAGGTCATCACGTTAAAATTATTACTTCTTACAAGTTCGTACCCACAAGTGCAACAACATTTTTCTCAATATCATGCAACAATTTAAAATATTGAAGTGCATTGTATTATGAGGCTAATTGAAAACAATATCAGTAATCCACACTCTCAATTTCAAATATTAGTGTTCATCCAAATAGCATCATTTTCTCGCTGATTGGCTCTATAATAAATCTTTCACATTTGGGTTTTAAAATTCATCTCTAGTCCTGGGCTTTTCATCTGTTATAAATGAAGCTTCATGTACCATTTATTTCTATGAAGCTCTCTATTGTAACTGTGTATGTGAGAGCCACTGGTTTGCCTTATCACTGGGAGCATACAAAGTACTTTCTCCTTAATAATAGCAGTAATAATAATAAATTTCTAGGACCACAGAGTGGGCCTTACCCTGCCTTCTGGACAGTGGAGTAGTTGACAACAAAGACAGGGCAGGCAGACTTCCTGGTTCCGACTCTCAGTTCTGTCAAAGGCATCTACTTTTTCCTACCACTTAATGAGAGGACTTTGGGTGCATTCAATTTTCTGAATCTTGGCCCACTATTTACAGGCTTGAATTTGACCAACGTGGTGACTTGTGTGAATTGGTGAATGTGACCAAGGGCATCTAGAATGCATGATGCATCTTAGCTTGAATGATGATGGTGAGGCTGGCGATGGCGATAACACTCATGATGATAGCCATAGTCGTGGTGGTGGTGAGGACGAAGATGGTGACAATTGTGGTGGGAAAGATGAGGAAGGTGATGGGGCTGGAGCTGGGATTGCTAACGGTGACTCAGCTGGTATTGATTGTGTAGACCGGAGCAGAGTCATATAAACTGACCTCTGTGGAAAAAAGGAGTCTCATTCCCTTGGGTGAGAAAGAAAGGAAGCCATTGTCTGCATCTACTTAAGCAAAGCCCTTGTGACTTCACAGTCCCACCCCTCTCCTTAGGGCTGTATTTCCAGCCAAGGAAGTAATTGGCATGCCTGTCGCCTCTGGCCGCCTTCCTCCAAAGTGGCCTACAGTCATCTCTGAGGGGTCACCCCTGTGCATCAGGCAGGAACTGGCATCCCTGATCTTTGAGGTAACTCTGGGGGCTGTTAATATTTTATGACCTCTTTAGCGAAAACACCAACTTCCAGCATGCTGGAACTCTCTCTAAGATCACTGAGAGTCACAGCAGGCTGCTGCTGTGTTCCCTTCTCCACCCCCCGCCTCTCACCGGCAAATCCATTCCCGCGACTCTCCCTGTGCCCAGTCCATGTCTGAGCAAGATGCACGTGATCCTGGAAGTGGCATCGAAGTAGCAAAGCTGGGAATTACTGAGCATTTACTGTGTGTGAGGGAAGACGCTGAGTGGTTTTCCCTCATTGCCTCCTTTTATCTTCTCCACAATCCAGTAAGCAAGGCACGCGAGAAACCCTTTTTCCAGGAAAAAGAGTGAGGAAGCAGAGTGAGGTTGCATAATAACTTATTTAAATGTATACACTGAGCCCCTCCGCCGGGTCAGTGTGGTAGCCTTATTTTGGAGTTCATAATTTACTGCATAATGCATTCCTGAAAATGAACTTCCAAGTGGGATGTCAGAAAGTCGAATGATGGATAGAGGAGCTCCTCTAGGGAGGGTTCTTTCTTTAGAAATTAAACTGCACTACCAGATCCCAAGCCAAGTCTCAGGAAGGGGCTGCCTCCTTAAGACCCCTGTGGTCCTCTTAAGTCATGTAGGGCTGTCCCGCTGTACAGACATCTCAGCCAAGGAACAGAGGGCTTAGCCCAGAGTCATTGCCTGCGGGAGGCTGAGGGCATGAGCTTCTTCCTCCTTCCAAAGAGTGTGACTACGGGGATCGGAACCAGGTATGCACTTGGGAAATGTTTCAATTTTTGGCTAACATCCCACCGTACAAATAACTAGTTATATATTCTGGTTTCACACATGCGCACACACACACACACACACACACACACACACAAATAGGGATTTTTTTTTTTTTTTGAGACAGGGTCTTGCTTTTTTAGTCCAGGCTGGCCCTGAGCTCACTATGTAGCCCAGGCAAACCTGGAACTCAGCAATCCTCCTGTCTCTGCCTCCCGAGTGCTGGGATTACAGGCATGAGCCACCATGCCCGGCACTATGGTATGTGGTACTGATTGCTTGGTGCGCGTGAGTCACCATGCCCAGCACTGTATGTGGTTACCGGGATTGAACTCAGGACCTTTTGCTTGCAAGGCAGGCTCCGGAACCACTGTGCTAAATCTCCGGCTTGGGATGAATTTTGAAAAACAGAATAAAAGGTACATACAATGTGTTGGAAATAGATGTTTGCCTAGGTAGCAAGGAGTGATATTCTGATATCTGTTTATTTAGTATCAACTCTTGTAAGGCATCTTTCTTTCTCTACTATTTAAATTCATCTACTATTTTCTCTACTATTTAAATTCATCTTTTTGATGAGTCTAAATTTCTCCATATATGTAGATACACTCAAATTTTCAAGAACATTCAAATGTTAGTAGTGGTATTGTGATTATAAATGACTTTGAGCATTAATATGATCTAATAGTATGGTAAATGTTTAAATTTTTTAAAAAAATATTATATAGCCACGAATCTTCCTTAAAATATCCCCATTGTTTTGAATACACTTATTCCATCATTCTTGCCACTTTTACAAGAAGTTTTGGAAGTTCTCTTCTGTATGTTTAGTGTTCTGTCATGGGCAACTTGATGTCCTCAGTTGGTCTAAAACACCTTTCATGTTTATTTTGATTTGGGGAAGTGGCACAGTGGCAGATCCAGTGAATATGGGTGATGAGGAGACTCCATGATGTTTTGGGCCAGCTGCCTTTCTGTGGGCACTGAGCAGCAGCATTCTCTGTATGTTTGATCTCAACTTGTGAAGTCACGTATAAAAGAGGACTGCCAGAACTGCATCCGAAAGTGGCAAGAAGGATGGCCTCAGTGTGTTCAAAGTAAGGGAGGGGGAATATTTTGATGGGGATTAATGGTAATACATCTTTCACTGTGATAATTTTTTAGTTTAAACATTCACCATTTATTTTGATCACACCTAGAATATTAACCAAGTTTTAAACAATGGACATAGAAAAATGTTCATAATATGGAAAAGATAGTCATTTCCTCATCTTTTAAAAAAATCAAGGAGGGGGCTGAGGATTTAGCCTAAGTGGTACCACCCTGCCTTGGAAGCAAAAGGGCCTGAGTTCAAACCTTGGTACTGCCAGAAAGAAGAAAGAAAGAAAGAAAGAAAGAAAGAAAGAAAGAAAGAAAGAAAGAAAGAAAGAAAGAAAGAAAGAAAGAAAGAAAGAAAGAAAGAAAGAAAGAAAGAAAGAAAGAAAGAAAGAAAGAAAGAAAGAAAGAAAGAAAGAAAGAAAGGGGGCAGGGAGGGAGGGAGAGAGGAAGGAAAGAAGGAAGGAAGAAGGAAAGAAGGAAGGAAGGAATCAAGGGGTCAGAGTTACAAAATGAAGGTACATTCTCCTCCATTACACCCTAAGTCAGAGCTGGGGACACATGGAGGGCAGGGATTGGTCTACCAGAAATCATCTTTGACCTCTTCACTACTCTCCCTTCCCACGGTGACCCTAGGAAGAGATGCGGGCACCTGACCTCAGTTCTGAGCTCTGCTGCCAGCCTCATTATAGTCACCAAAGAGGTTTCTTTGTCATCTCACCAGGACCTCTGTGACATCTCATCATTCCTGCCACACTTTTGTCAGGAAAACCTCATTTCTATTTTTATTAGGAGAACTGCTCATCTTTACTAGATCTCAGTACATAGATCGAGACATTATGAGGACCCACACTTTCCTCAGGTGAATGAGATCATTAATTCTCTCTCTCCACTAAGTACTGGGCTGTGCCTGCTGGATTCACTATTATTTATTCCACACTGTGAGGCTGTGGGGACCTGGAAAGACATTTACCTTTTCAGTGCCACATACCTGCCCTTCACAAAGGCTCCCACCATTTATTTCCTGTGTTTCTGTCCAACAGAGAAAATGGCACGTAGATTTACCCTGACTGTTTACACAGGATGTGACTTAATGTGTGAAACCCAGTCCCCACTCTGTCTCTGCAGAGACTCATGAGATGATATTTTTTTAAGAAGTTAAAGTGAAGCAGAAAGAACTTGGAATCCCAAAAGCCACATGACCTTTGTGGGGTGGTGAAGGTGGACAGAGTGGAAGACACGTCACTTGCAGCCTAAATAATATCAAGCAAAAATATTTACAAATATAAGAGATTTCTCCCCCCCAGGCATTCTGAAAGATATTTACATATATTATTTTTCTTAATCCCCTTGCCAACATTTTGTTTATGCATTTTCTCATTCACTCCTCATTTAACCTATAAATATTTATGAAGAGCTAAATTATGTTCTACGGATTGTAGGGTCCCTAATATGTGATTAAGCACACAAACAATAAAACAAATAAACAAATAAAACTCTTATCTACCACCTTGAATTTTCTGGTAGAGATTTTTAAATGGCATCCAGTCAGTTTCCTATAAAAGTAACACCCAGCATTTTCTTTATTGAACATCTACCCAGAAATATGGACACTCACAAGCATAGAAATATCTGTACATGAAGGTTTGTGGTAATTTTCATAATTCATAATAACTACAAAGAAGAATCGAGGTCAGCGGTTAAGAAAAACTATGGTATATCCACATTATTGAACATTACTGAACAACGAAAAGGAATGAGCTACACACAATGGTATGAGTGGGTCCCCAGGGCATGGGGCAAAGCAGAATAAGTCAAAACCTTCCAAACATTAAATACCGGATTTTTTTTTTTTCCGTAATACCAGGGATGGAACTTGGGCCCTTGTGCGTCCAAGGTTGGCACGGTACCACTTGAGCTAAATCCCTGGCCTGGTTCCATTTTTTTTTTTTTTTTTTGAGACAGGGTCTCACTTTGTAGTTCAGGCTGGCCATGACTCACTATGTAGCCCAGGCAAGCCTTGAACTCAGCAACCCTCCTGCCTCTGCCTCCCAAGTGCTGGGATGACAGGCGTGAGCCACCAGACCCGGCACTGTGGTATGTGGTATTGATTGCTGGTGGCATGAGTCACCACACCCAGCATTGTATGTGGTTACCAGGGATCAAACTCAGGATCTTGTGCTTGCAAGGCAGGCACTGGAACCACTGGGCTAAATCTCCAGCCCCCTGGTTCCATTTTTGAAGTGTCTAATTTTTTTAAAAATGGGGAAACATTAATATTAGCTAGAAATTAGAAGATGCAGGGACGGGGTGGGAGATGTCAGGCTATGAAAGGGCCACAGCAGTAATCCTGTGGGTGTAGAACTCTGTGCCCTCACCCTAGGAGTGAATGCACAAATCCACACATGTGATAAAACTGTGTGAAACTAAATACCCCCCCACACAAACACATATATACACTAGTACAGGTAAAACTAGAGAAATTTTTAAAAGATCAGTAGATTATACCGACATCAGTATCATAGTTGTGACAATATACTCCAATTGTGCTAGAGTCATTTTGGAGAAAAACTAAATACAGGATCCAAAGGAACTCGGTGTATTATTTCTTACAACTGTATATAAATCAACAGTTATCTCAATAGAAATTCCAATTAGAAAGCAAGTCACATGTAGGCATGGTGTCTCACCTCTGTAATCTCAGCACGGTAGGACACTGAAGCAGGGAAATTCTAAATTTAAACCCAGCCTGGTAGTTTAGGGAGACTCTCTCAAAATAAAAAAGAGCCTAGGGTTGGATCTCAGTGCAAAGGCCCTGGTTTCAGTCCTCAGTGCCGAAAAAAAGAATCACACTGTTCATTTTCTAAGGCCAATTGGAGCTAACGCTACAAAGGAAAAGAACGGGGTGTTAACAACAGTAAGGAGACTATAGATAGCAGGAGGGTGGATTTAGACTGTAGAAGAGGTGGAGTTTTATTGGGCAATTTAAGGATGAGGAGTTGGTAAGGAGAAAGGTGGGTGGGGGAATGTTCCAGGAAAGAGAAGGATGTGGCTGGGAGGGAGGAAGTAAGGGCATTGCCTACGCAAGCACCCGAGGGGCATCGGGCAGGAGGGAAAGCAAGAAGGCAGGAAGCACAAGGCGGAGGCTGCTTTGCAGCTGGGGAAGCAAGTGAAAGAGTGAGCCACGGCCCCGGTCTTCTGCACCACCTTTTACTGTCCTGCAGTGAAGTGAGGCTCAGCAGATGGAGGTCAAGGAATCAGGAGTATCAGATCCGGGGACCAACACCAATGTTACTACTACATCTGCAGCTTCCCTTAGCAACATCTATAAGATTAAACACATACCTACTTTGAGCCCAGCGATACCACTCCTAGAAATTTACCCAAGAGAACTAAATTAGAGTCATGGAGATACTCATTCTTGATGGTAGCACGTTTTTCATCATCATCCCAAAAATAGAAACAATTCAAATCTCCTTCAACTGCTGAGCAGAAAAAATTGTGGTATGTCTATCCTATAGGGTGCTACTCAGCAAGTTAAAGGAAAAAGTAATTCTGGTAGGTGCAGATACATAGATTAATCTCAGATGTACTTCACTGAGAGAAAGTAGTCAGACTCACTATGATTCCACCTATATAACCTCCTCAAAAAGGCAAAACTTTAACGATGGGAAAGATGCCAATGATTCCCAACGGCTAGGACTAGGGATTGACTCCAAATAGGGCTGAAAGAATTTTCTGTAATGAAGAAGAAGCTCCGTATCCTGCTCGTGGCACTTAGCACATCCCGGTATGCATTTGTCAAAACCGGCACAGCTATATGCTAAAGGGGACAGATTTAGCTGCATGTAAATTATATCTCAATAAACCTGACTTTGATGCATTGATCGCAAAAGATGAGTGAATACAGATTAAAGCCAGAGGAAATGCTTTCTCACTTCTGGGAGTTCTGGGTGACCCCAGGAGACAGCAGTATTAATGAGAGTCTTATTTCCAGAAGATGCGATGAAGGAAAATTGAATGAGAATATGGCTCCTATGGACAGTGGAGAAAATTATTGCCTGGGAGGAGGCGATCTGGGGATGCAGTAAAGGATGCCTGGGTAACAGAGAGGAAAATGTCTTGAAAGTATCAAGCTCTTTTCTTAGCAAATCCACTGTCCCTGCCATCACAGAAGAAGAAGCATTTGATTTTTCTCATGATCTTCTCCAAATCATCTTAGCATCTTAATCCTGTGGCCTTTACTAACCCATATTGGTTTAATAGGATGTGCCCCCCCTCCACAAAGCACTGGATTTGGATATGGACACTGAACGGGATGATTTGAAGCTCAAACACAAAGTCTACAGAGAACCAGAAGCTAGACCAAGCATTATGGGCTGAAGGAGCAGAGAACAACTAGCAGCACGAGTTAAACAAAGCCTCAATTCCTAACCACACGGATCCTGGAGAAGGTTTTGAGGGTAATGTGCAGGGACAAAGGCTGGCAGAAAATCTGGTCACAGTCTTCTCATACTTTTGTGTCACTTGCAACTAAGGTGTGCAAGCTAAATAAATACATATTTCTTAGTAAAGGAAGTTTATGCTCCTTAAAGTCAACACTCAAGGCCCTATAGTATATAGTAGGTTAGTGTTCAAGAATGATTGAAAGCCTGGTGCTAATGCCACTTCTTTGTTTTCTGATGGTTAGCTGGAAGGAAAATGAGTGGTGGCTTCCGCCTCCATCTTCACAGGTCCATTTTACCCTGCAAAGAGACCAAGTCTACCTTCTTAGCTGGACATTGCAAAACTGCAAACAGTCCTTCTCTCCTATATTCCTGCCCTTAGAATCACAAGTCAGTAATGACTGGTCCTCATATAGCTCTTTGTCTTGACTTGGTTCTCACCTAGACTGAAAGACCTAGATGGAAAGAAATGAGAAATTCTGGGAAGGAGGGAAATTGTCTATTTTATTTGTTTTTCAGCAATACCAGATATCATGCCCCAAACATAGCAAAAACAGCAGTAATATGTCTGTCATTTGGGTATATTTGAGCTTGCACATATGCACAGTCCTCTTTTACTACATGCTTATGAAGAGAATACTTAATATTAGTGTTCTTCTCTCTACCTTGTAAAAGACAAGACTGTGCATAGGGCAGGGAAGGGTTTGCCACAGGGCTGCTAAGTAGAACAGTCAGCCTGCTTTCCCAAGGACTCCAGAAATAGAAATTCACTAAATATATGAACGGTGGATCCAAGAGGTCCCACTCCCTGCCACCATCATTTAATCGATCATCGGTGAGTGCAAATATGGCCCCAGGATAGTGGTTCCCAGATGAGGGTGATTTTGCATCCCAGGTGATACTGGACACTGGACAGGTGGCATGCTACTCATGTCTACTGAGGAGAAGCCAGGATATTGCCAAACATCCTATATGTATGGAACACAAAACAATCAACCATCTGGTGCTAAGTGTCAGCAGCATCCCTGGTGAGATACCCTGCTCCTGGCTTTCAGCAATCTGTCCCATTATCCTTTTCTTCCATAGGAAGTGTTCTCAGAGAATGGCTGCTCCCAAAGGGAAATCACCCAGGCTCATCCTACAGCAGCAGCTACAGTTGCCTTTACTGAACCATTTACCCCATGTGAACACATTATCATAGGACCTGATCATGAAGGTTTCTGTCTTCTCTTTTCTCTACCCCAATTCTACTATTCTCTTGATCAGTGTGAGATGACTCTGGGGCTCTTTGGTCATTGCACAGATTCCATCATGTTTTTCTCAGGCAATGGGTCAGAGGCAACCTACTCCTGATATTCCTAGAATATCTAGATGACATCAGAAGACTTTGTAGCCAACAGGGGTCCCTGATTCTCTGAAACACAGATTTCCTCATTTTACCATGAAGGCAAAGGTGAATGGACTACACCAAGAGCTGTACCAATGTGAGGCATACCTTGTAGTTTTCTTCGTTTTTGCAGAGGATCAGCACTGTGCAGCCACAGAATCAGTGTCAGGCCCATCCTCTCCATGTCCTGTTCTGCATAGAGACACAACTATGCAGGGAACAGAACATAATCAGGGAAGCGGGTATGGGGCTCTCCCCAAAGCCAGCCAACACACCAGCGCCTGTGTACATTGCTATATCAGCTTCAGTAGCTTCTCTCAGCAGGTCCATTGGTTCCTCAAACTCACACCCCATGGGGACCACAGTGAGCTGATGAACCATTTTCCTTCTGCTGCTGTGAGTCACTGGGAGGGAGCTGGCTCTGTAGTAGGATAGGAAGCCTGTCCATTTCTGGAAGTTCGCTTTCTTGTGGGATTTCTCACTGGGAAAAAGATTAACTCAGAGTCCTCTCCGGGGGAGAACCAGCTCTAGTCAGGCAACGTTAGGACAAACTGGCATCCTCTTACATCATGCCTGGCCTATGGACCAAGTAAATGCATCTGACAGCAGTCATGACTCCCCCAGCTTACCCCCTGGAGACTTCCCCCCTCTACATCCCCTAACACCTTCTCTTCCCCTCTAGTGCTGGCCTTACCATAACCATGTTATCCTCATGCTTCCCTACCCCAAAGACAGTGAGCTCCAGAAGACAGAGATGGACCTGCAGCTCCCCATAACCCAGTGCTTGACTTAGACCCAAGTGGAGAGGACTCAGTAGCTGCCCGAAGCAGAAGCGAGTAATAGAAAGCTCTGCATACACATGGAGAAATGAATTCCAGTGCAAACCCCAAAGAGACCACCTGGTGAAAAGCAGAAAATATCATTAACTGAAAACAAGACATTTTTGAGAAATTCGCATTTCAACTTTACCAAAGAGACACCGTAGCACTGTGCCCAAGTGACATGTTATACACAGGGAAAATGCAGCATTTATTTCTATTACCCTGAGCTTCCTGTGTGTAAGTCAGTGAGGTTAGCCACTCAGCACGGGGTCCCTGTTGGTCAAAGATCCATATATTTTAAAAGTAAAAGAGAGGAAAAAATACATTTCAAAAAGATTCTCCAGAAACCTATGGTAATCTTGTATTACACAAAACAGGATTTTTTATCAGAACTTTTTCTATATTTACATTTTAAAATCTAGCTCCTCAGAGAATTATAACCCATGTTTTTCTTTCTTTTAAGCAAGGAAACAAAGCAAGAAAAAAAGCAACTGAACAATCAAACTTTAACTATCTTCACTCTCAAACTCTGCTCAAAATTATTATTTTTTTCGATGAGATTAAATTTAACAACAAGACAGGCCTGGCCATGGTGCATAATTCATTGGTAGCTTTAATCTTCAGAGTGAAAATCAGTGTACATTTCAGGTTTTATTGCGTTTTTAAACAAATGATATTTTAAGTTTAAAGTGAATATATCATGAGTTGGCAATTTGTAATGTTTTCACTGAAAAAGAAATAAAAATAAAATTCCCTTAGACCTTTTCGAGAAAAGACTGAATATAGAAAATGCAGGATAGGAAGGTGGCAAACAACAGTTAACAAGAAACAAGCACAGTCAACAGTAATGATAAATGTTGATAAACTCTAAGGCCACGAATGAACTTCCCTAAAAGAATATTCTTATAATATAAGACTGATAGCCTTACATGATATCTAGGAATGTATTTACTCAATCATCTAAAAGTTTGTCTTCAGATATTCTATAGCACTCTGATATGAATATCAATTGTGAATAAGAATCTTTATATATATATCTATATATATAGATATAGATACAGATATTTTGACCTTAGATAAATCTAAGATCTAACCATCCAGAGTTACCAGTTGACATTTGATCTCTCTTTAAGTATTATATTGCATCTGTCTAACTAGCTGGTGTTTTTATAAATTCAGTAAAAATGTATGTCAAAGGACACATGCTACTAGGCAATCTGTTGAATGAATATAGCAAGTCCAAGGGCCTCTATCTGTTCTGACTTAAAATCACATTCATGGCACTTACATTAAAGTTTGGGGAAACTGAGAAGACCCAAGCATCACTATTAATACATTAAATAACATTTGTAGCCAGCCACAGGGAGCATAAGCTTCATTGTGCACTGAGCACAGATACAGGACTGGCAAACACTCTCACCTACTGCTGCTGACTGATGTACCTATTAAGCTGTCTTAAAATATTGGTTTTTCCCCTTTCATTGTCTCCTACTGACCATTCATATTCTTTTTCTTCCAGGTTTGTCTTCACCCTTTGTAACAGAAATGTATCAAGAAGTGGAATAACTGAAGGAGTCTTAAAATGTTGATTGTTTTTAATCTTAACCATTATACTGATTCTATTGTAAGTAGTATGCTCCTGTGTTCCATATGAGATTCAGCTTCCTTGTATAATCCTAATTAAGTATCTAGATTTTCCTTTGCCTAGAAAAGCCTTAAGACTATGGTTTTTGGAAAACAACCTGTTGTGGAAGATACTTCTTAAGCTTTTTGAGCTGTTGGAGTCCCTCCTGTTAAGACTCAGAAGTGATATAAGGGTCCAGCCATAACCACTATGATTTGTGAGGCCATCCAGACTGTGCTGGTATGATGACAGGGGTGCACCCGCACTGTGGCTACTCCCTAATGATTGTCATCAGCTTGCATTAATTTAGTAGGATGATGGATCCTCCTTTGATAGCTCAGAGAAGGTTTATCCATCCTCACAGGAGATGGAAGGATGTTTTCAGGAAAGATTTTCTCAAAGCGGGAATATCTATACACAAGCACAGTGGCTCTCCTCTGTGAAACTACATATACACTGCAGTTGAGCATCATAATATTTTGCTTCTTAATAATCCACCCTCATCTCTGTTAATAACCAACAGATACCATTCCCAGGATGAATAACTTTAAGAAAAAATCATTAAATAAAAGTCAGTTAATTGCATTTCTTAAGAAATCCAACTTTTTAATGTTTCTTCTGAGAACAGAACAGCAGTATAGTCAAAGGATCAATTATCTTTCCCCCCAAAAAAGGCAGAATACAACGTTTGCTTTTCTTAAAGGGCTGGAGACACATTCCCACTTCTTTCAATAACTTGAAAAGGATGCAAAGTTATACAATCTACAATTCACTGCACACAAGCTGCTTTTGATTATATTGCCTCACAAACTAGATACTTTGCTGGGAAGCATAAAACTGTTTATCACTAAACATTTGAGATTCCACTCAGATAATTTACACATAATTAGACAGAAGCCCACACTTCAAAGCGGCAGCATTTCCTCCTCTAACAGACTATTCTTAAGGACATTTTGGGTAGCATAATGAGTATTTTATGAGGATTTGTAATCAGTCTTAACGTAGGTGGGAACAAAGGTGAATTACTCCTCTACATGAACCAATCATTACATAACTCAGTGCAGAATAAAGATGAGCTGAGGTTGGGAGAGGTAACCTGCCCAGGTATTTGGAGGGATTAGGAAATTCTAGTCTTTTCCAGAGATATAAGATAAATTAAATGGTCCCTTAGGAAGAAAAAAAAAATCAGTCAAGGATACAAGCCTCCCACTTAGATTTTCTACCTTTTGCTCAGTATCAGGAAAAGAAATGCAAAGACAGAACACAGAGAAAGGAAGGAAAATAAATGAATATATTTTGTGTCCAGAGAGTTGCACTTAGTCCTTTAGATGCCTAAGCTCTCGCTCTCGGGGGTGGGGGCTCTAGTCTTTTCTAGATATCTTCTGTTTTAGACACTAACTAAGCCAGCTTTCTCCAACCAAACTATTGCTCAGATGTGTGGCATCATCAGGGAGATGGGGCTTATGAAAGGTCACGGGCAACTGTTACCATTTTGTGACACAAAAACGGCAGCCAGAAAGAACCCAGCCAAGAATGCTGCATCATTCTGAATGAAGCCTCACTTCAGATCTGGCACCAAAGGGCACCCAGGGGCATCTTAGAATCTCCATGTCCCACTGGTCCTTTGAAACTGCAAAGCTGAATTCTATGGGCCCCATTTATGGACAAGGAATTATGTTTTGGTTTCTCGTTATAGTGGTCTGTATCATCGCTTTATATCTGAAATTTAAGTAGTAGATGATCTCAGTTGTATCCATTTTATATAATAGCACACTTTTTGCCTATATTATTTGAAAAGGACAGTCCGCAAGCCTCAGCTGACAGGACTCCCCAAGGCTGTCTCTTAGGCTCTTCTGGGCAGGTGGGAATGAGTGATATTCTTGAAGCCCTGCCCATCTCTAAACTGGGCATCACCTGAGGCTCTTGCTTCAGGATGGCCCCATGGAGGCTTTAGGATACAAAGTGGATCTGTTAGTGTTCACGGCATACAAAATCCAAACAATGCCTATTCATCGAATCACTACAGGCTGGGGACCCCTTGTGTCCAGAGCTCCAATTCTATTCCCTTTGTCAGCTGAGCTCAAGATGTGTGAAGATTTCACCTCAACCTCTCATTCAAATCCAGTATATTTCCTAAGGTTCTACAGAAACGTGCGTGCGTACAGTGGGGCTTTGTGGCTACATTACTTCCTTATCGTGCATTTCTGAGCAAGAAAGCTAAGTTTTCTAAATTTCAATTTCTGCAATCATAAGATGGGGGTGAAAATACACCTCTTTTATGAGCTTGTTATGAAGATTCAATGCCTTAATGCAAGTACAATTTATAATCATACCTGGAACAGGGGTAAGCACTCAATCAACATTAGCTAATTTTACACCATTTGTTAACATTCTTATTCATATCTGAAAGACTGCATAAGTCTCCCGGAAAGGCAGAGGTATAACAAACAAATACTTCAATTGGTCTCCTGGATTCCATAAAGCCAGTGGGAAAATTCCACACTTATATTTTCTCAGGTACTTTGTGTCAGCTCACATAGTTACGGGCTGCGTTCCACTCAATAGAAAGGAGGGCCCTTCAACCACTGTTTACAACATTCCTTGGGGATTTAATGAAAAATACTACAGACTTAAGTAATACTTCAGAAAAAACAGAAAGAATCAATGACATATTGAGAGGATTGCATAATACGTTTATGCACAGCAGATAATGAAATTATGCTGTGGCAGAGAGAAAGAGCGAGGGAAAACAAATGTGACATAGGGAAAATAAACAGTTTTATGAACCACACAATGAAAAGGATGTAGCAGAAGTCCTTTCAATTGTATTCTGAGGGATGGGAATTTAGATAGGATTACTGAACATCTTGTATTTTAAAATAATGCCCACTTTCATCAGAACAGAGCTTTGTGGCTTGTAAAGCGGTTTCTCTTACATTTTCTCATTTATCCTCACAAAAACACCGGGACACAGGTGTCTCATTTTCAACTTTTTAGCTGAGGAAACTAAGGCAGAAAGACATTAAACAGTTTTATGGTGTTGTGGAGCTTATGTGTGACAGAGATGAGGTTTGTGGTTACTTACGTCAGTGCCTTTTATATAGCCGAGGAAACCTAGAACAGACCCAGTCCTATTTAGAGATCTTCTGAAGCTACAAAGCCACTGTTCAGAACATCAGTTCAGCCCAGGGCTGGGTAGGCTGGAGGGTACTGGCCTCCCAAAGACACAGCAGTTACCACGATATCGTGGCTCACTGGTAAGGACAAAGGACAGGAGCAGAGGAAGGAAGGGAAGAAGAGACGAAGGGCCCTAGCAACCCAGGGAGAGAGGGTCTCGGAAAGAGAGCAAATGGGGTCTAGTGGCTCAGGCCTGGAGTTCTAGCAGTCTGGGAGGCTAAAGCACAAGGGTTGCAGGGAATTTAGTAAAAGAACCTGTCTTGAAATTTAAAAAAAATACATCTGGAAATTGAAGAGGTTCCATTTCACAGCTTCATTCCCCTTTCTGAAAACTGGTTATTTATTTTTTCAAGAGGAGTATGATGGCTTCAAGGCTGCCAAAGGAGCTGGACTATTCAGAGTAGGGAGGAGCCAGAGAGTAGAAAGCCCTAGAGATTTCTGATACTTCTGGGATCCAGGGTAATTATGTGCACAGGAGACGGGATGCCAGGGAGACCATGCCAGCCAAGCAGCTCTAAGGCTTTTTCCTTCTTTTAAATTTTGGTACAGGGGATCAAACTTGGGACCTTGTGCTTATGAGGAAAGAGCTGGAACCATTGAGCTAAATCCCTGGCCCACTGAGACTTTTCCCCTGAACGAAACTACCTGCATATTTACAAAAAGACCCTAGGACACAGTCAGAACTATACAGAACAAATTTGGCTTCCTAGAAAAATGGCTGCCTTGCCCTTAGTACCATGAAATACATCACCAACACTAGACATCTGAGATCTCTATCCAGGGTTTATCAGGTGCTCTTGGCTCAAGTTGCCTCTTTATTTTTAATATGAAATTAGTACCATAACCATGGTTTAGCTTCTAGCACTGAAGGTTTACATCCTGTGGTGACCCTAACTATATTTAATTCAAATCAGATCCATTAGATACGTAATGAACAATAAGATAAGTGCTATCAAGAAAAGGGAAAAGGTATCATGATGTTTTGGAGGACAGGAACACTCTTGCTGTGAAGAGTCATTTTTAGATGGGAAAGGAAGGTGCTCCTTGTGCCCGAGAGGGTTGTAAGAGGGGTTCTCATCCCCTGGTCAAAACCCAGCTGCTTCAACTCCAGCCTGCGAGCTGAGGGGAGTCCCATGAGAGTTCACTGACAGAAAAGATGCAAATCCAACTGGAAGAAGCAAGTGCAGACGAGGAAGGGGAGCAGGGGACAGAACGCTCAAGTCCACCCTTCTCTTATTGGGGAAAAGGGGGGCTGAGGAGGTGAACTTGAACTTCCTAGGCAGCCTGGACTTTGGATTCTTCCAAAGTGTGCACAGCATGACAGGCCGTCCCAGGTCTCCTTGGGAATTCACCGTGCAAGACGGCAAAGTGAGGGAAATTCCGACCACCCAGCAACTCACCCGGGCTGGGGAAGACACAGCACCCAATGTGTGCATTCCTCGTGTTCCAGGATGCCTGAGGGCACCGCAGCCCCAACCCACGCCCTTGAAGTTTTCTGCTCCCAAAGACAAAAGCGTGGGAACGCTCACCGTACAAAGGGTTTGTGTTAACACATCACTATTCCATGGGTCAAGTTGGTTGCAACAGAGAGAGAGTGGCAAAAGTTGGCAAGGAAGGAAGTGAGAGAGCCAGCTACCAGACACACAGGGAGACCCCAGTGGGGTCAGTGACACGTTGGAGCCTGCTGAAACGAACAGTGAATGCTCCGCAATCTTCCAAGTTAGAAAAGAAAGGAAATTGCATGGTGGCATAATGGTAA
>PVIC010015807.1:0-34727 GCA_004025085.1 Thryonomys swinderianus
TTCCGATCTTTTTTTGAGACAGGGTCTCGCTTTGTAGTTCAGGCTGGCCCTGAGCTCACTATGTAGCCTAGCCAAGCCGCCACGAACTCAGCAATCCTCCTGCCTCTGCCTCCCAAGTGCTGGAATTACAGGTGTGAGCCACCACGCCCAGCATTGTGGTATGTAGTATTGATTGCTGGTGGGCGTGAGTCTCCACACCCAGCATTGTATGTGGTTACCGGGGATCGAACTCAGGACCTTGCGCTTTCGAGGCAGGCGCCGGAACCACTGAGCTAACTCTCCGGACCTGATTTGATTCTTAAAATGTTTGTATTTTTATCTTTTGAGAACACATATAACAAATGTTTTGGAAAAATATATATGTTTATTATCTAAAAAGCAGTACATTTCATAATGCAGAGATAACTGTTATATAAATTTTGTGCATTTTATTGCAGTTTTGTTGGTGTTACTTTTTGAGTTTTCTTTTTTGTCATAGATAAGTTTTCTCTGAATTGTAGTTTTGTTTCTAGCTTTTTAAAAATTCAGCTTTATTCCCTGAGAATCTGTCAGTGTCATTAAAAATTATTTGAACACATTTCTTGGCTGCATAGTTGTAGCACATCCACGCTGTGAAATACTGGTTTAACATTTTTCTCATGCTGAGACAATTACATTTTTCCCATCTTTTTTGTATGAATGTATCTTTAGAGCATACATTGCTTAGGATCAGTTCCTAAGTGGAATATTGCCTTTTATTAAAAATGCAAATTTTAAAGTTTAGATTTTCAAACAAGACTTTAAATACATGAAATAGAAGTTATTTTTAAGCATAAACAAAAAACATAGAATCTATTTTTCTAGAATACAGTAATTTTTTTTTTTTTTTTTTGCTTTTGAGACGGTCTCGCTTTGTAGTTCAGGCTGGCCCTGAGCTCACTATACAATAAATTTTAATTTTAATAAGGTAATATAATAATAATTTTAATAAAGTAATAGACTGATGTAGTTGTTCTTGGCTATTGATCTCTTTTCCTCATTCCCTCTTCAACAGTTTTCTCACCTATGAAAACTTGATATACTTCCCTTAATGCTTTGAAATTTCTTTATTTCTAAAAAAGAGCAAATCAGAATTTCGACACAGCCGGTTTGAATCAGTCTTTCTGTTTGTCTTATGAATAGGTAGGTCCTCCAGGCAGTGAATTGCCCTTTAGAAAAGATGGGCATTGTGTTTCTCTGCCCAGAGTGTCTGGAATAGGTGGCTGGAATGCATTCAAAGAGAAGCATTGTGTCTGATCTCAAGTCTAAAGATGAAATCCTGTTTTTTGGGTTTTTTTTTTTAACTAATTACAGGCAGTTTTTGTTTTGTAGCTGCTGCTAATTTGTTCTGAGTTACTAGATTTTGAAAAATTATTATTTCTTTAGAAAATTTGGGAATGGATTTCTTGCTACTGATATATAATTGGTTTTTGCTTCATATTATAGAAATCTGCCAGAAGAGTTTGGTCTTCAAAGTAATCCTATTGTGTATACCTTTTTTTTTTTTTTTTTTTTTTAGACAGGGTCTCACTTTGTAATTCAGGCTGGCCCTGAGCTCACTATGAACCCAGGCAAGCCTTGGACTCAACAATCCTGCCTCTGCCTCCTGAGTGCTGGGATTACAGGTGTGAGCCACCACGCCCTGCATTGTGGTATGCAGTACTGATTGCTCATGGTATTGTTGTATGTGGTTACCGGGGATTGAGCCAGGGACCTTGCACTTGCTAGGCAGGCACCAGAACCATGGAGCTAAATCTCTGGCCCTGTGTACACCTTTTTTAAATGCAGGGAACTGCCCCATTTATATTTTTGCAAGTGTAATTTTTACATATTTCTAATAGAGAAATACTGTTCTTTGCTACTTTAGGCTACAATATTTA
This sequence comes from Thryonomys swinderianus, assembly GCA_004025085.1. Classification (NCBI taxonomy): domain Eukaryota; kingdom Metazoa; phylum Chordata; class Mammalia; order Rodentia; family Thryonomyidae; genus Thryonomys; species Thryonomys swinderianus. Next base: position 1,899 of record PVIC010015807.1, read on the forward strand.
ATTCATTTTTACTTTAAGGAACTAGCTATTTTTCCACATGTTAGTATTATGTATATTTTAGTTAGATTTGTTACTGCAAGGAAATATGTTTTCATTTAGATAAGTAGTTCTCAGAATTGTGGTTAACTACACCCACCATAATCTGGCATCACCTGGAAACATGTTAGAAATCCAAATTCAATGGCCCTATCCCAATCCTGTTATTCAGAAAACCTGTGTTTTAATAAGCTTTTTGGGGTATCCTAATATATACCAAAGTTTGGGGATTACTGGGACATGTGATGCATATACTGTGCATTATAGCTTCTGTCCCTCGAAAGCCTCATGCACTCATAACTGGGGCTTTTGAGAGTGATTAGATCAGGAGTGTATGATACAGAATCAGTCCACTGATTAGTTTAGCATAGTTCTGGGTGTGGATGATGGATTTACTGAAGAGGAAAGACCCATCCCGGGTTTGGGTAGCACCAAGCAATATGCTTGCAGCCCACATGGAATAAAAAGGAAAAGAAGGAAGGCCAGCTGCCTCCTACCCATCATGCCATGGGCTGTTTCTCTTCTGTGGTGTCCCTCTCCCATCCCCCCCGCCCTCCCCAGCTAGGAACCAGCTGCCTCTATGGGTTGAAACCCCTACAAACTATGAGCTAAAAATAAGCCTTTCCTCAAAATTGTGGATGTCAGTTGTTTTGTCCCTGCAATGAGAAACTAAGACACTGTAGCTAAAAATCTCAGCATTTTGTAAGAATATGGGTAAAAATGAGAATTAACATGTGTCATATACTGGTACAAATTCCCCAATGTTGGAGTGTGTGATTGTGATCTGTATATAAAATGTACCCATAGGGCTGGAGATTTAGCTCAGTGGTTCTGGCGCCTGCCTCGCAAGCGCAAGGTCCTAAGTTCGATCCCGGTAACCACCTAGAATACTGGGCGTGGTGACTCACGCCCACCAGCAATCAATACCACATACCACAGTGCTGGGCGTGGTGGCTCACGCCTGTAATCCCAGCACTCGGGAGGCAGAGACAGGAGGATTGCTGAATTCACGGCGGTTTGCCTGGGCTACATAGTGAGCTCAGGGCCAGCCTGGACTACAAAGCGAGACCCTGTCTCAAAAAAAAAAAAAAAAAAAAAGTACCCATAAAGAATTCAAGTAAAAAAAATCCCAGCATTTCTGTCTGGAGCCTTAGCTTTGGTTTAATTCCAAATGCACATTAGAGATGATAGCAATAGTGCTTCTAACACTGTGAGGATGAAGGGCTGATAGTAAAGGCCGTCTAACAAGAGCTTCTTTCATTGTTTCCAGTGGTGAAATCTCAAGAAGTAAGCAGTGAGCCAGGGGTCTTTCACTATTGAGTTAGCGCAAACTAGATCAGCACTTAGGATAATTAGCAAAAGCTTTTCCTTTGATAATATCATTTGTACCCCCCTCTCTCACTAAGAAATGTGCTTGACAACTCATGTATGTAATACTTCACGTTCAAAATACCTAAGGTTGTTTTCAGAATTAAGGAGTTTTCTTGAATAAATCCTCAAATGCTTTTAAGTTGCAAGTAGAAGAACAAACAGTATCTGAAAAACACTTCATTAGTCAAACTAAGATACATATTCACTAGCCATTGGTTTTATTTTATATAATTATTGCTTTTTAAGGTAATATCTTCTTGTCTGGCTATTTTAAGACATTTTAAATGTAAAATATGTGTGTTTTAGTTGAGAAAATCTTCTACACCTGAGCTTAAATGCTACATATATTTTTAAGTTATTTCAGGTGGGTCCTTCAAGGTAGAATACTAACTTGTTAAGCATGGCTTTATTTTTCAAATGGGAATCCTTGTACAGAGCTGGAGGTCCATGCTAAATTTAGGACTGTAAAGCTGATGTTGACTCGTAAGTCCAAATCAGGGTTTTGTTTTTGTTTTTTTTTAATTGTTGTTTGTTTTAGAAAGATAGTTACACTGAAAAAGTTACAACTGGCTTGGTGATAGTGTCTCTTGGCATAGCTGATAGATCTTATGCATGCTGTGAATTAGAATCTGTGACTAAAGAAACAGTAAAATTTACAACATTTTCTGTATGTATTGGAAGTGTTCATTTTCCCAAGGCTAGCATATAGCTAATAAATTTTTGAAGGAAGTTTTTCCAAATTTAAAGCAAAAACATATCTAAATATTATCCACCTTATCTGTTTTACTCATGAAATTTTTATATCATGAAATTTCAGTTCCTTAAAAGCTAATAGAAATTAAATTCATTCAACTATTAATTTCTTATTTTCTAAATGTTTATATCTCAAGAATGAGGGAGGGGTAGAATATATTTTAAGAAGGCTCTAATCCAAGCAAGAGTGGAATTTATGACTAGTTTGTAGCAAATACATGGTAGAGAATTTAGGGGCAGGAATTTCCTGTGATTGAATCATGCACACAGGTGAGATCAGTAAAACTGAGAAGGGATTCTGTTTTGACACTGGCCAGTGCTTTCTGGTACAGGCCTGGTCACCTGCTTGTGAATATTTCAGATGTACATTCTCTTTATGCTGGCCTTATTTAATCCATTTCTGCAGATAATGCATCTACTCTATAAGCTGAGAAAAATACTTAAACTAAATCACTTTTGAGATACATAAAACATATCTAAAATAGGCAAGTCAAAAGGTTTTTTCTTCTAAGTTGAATAAAGTGTCCAGTATTTTATTTAGGATTGTTAAGCATTTCATTCATTATTGACTGTTAGCAACACAAACTCCAGTACTCTAGATTGTTTTAGAGTGTAGTTTAAAGTTAATCCTCGTGGCACATGTCTGTAACCTCAACACTCTGTGAGGCTGAGACCGAAGGGGCAAAAGTGTGAACCCAGCCTGGGTAACTCAGTGAGACCTGTCTGCAAAATACAGAGCCAGGGGTGTGCTTAGTGCAGAGTTCCAGGGTTTAATCCCCAGTACTGGAAAGGAGGAAAAAAGAGACGAGGAAAGTAAAACACAGGTGAGTATTTTAGAAAGTTTAGTCAGAACTGAAATGAAGTTTGAGGAGAGAATGTATGTAAATATGATTTCTGTTTTTTGCAAAGCTAGGGGCCAAACCTATGGTCTTGCCATTGTAGACAAGTGCTCTATCACTTAGCCACATACATCTCCAGCCTTTTTGTTTTTTATTTTGAAACAAGGCCTCACTCACTCAAAACTGAGCAGGCTGGGTTTCAATTTATAATCCTGTGCTGATCTAGGACTGAGATACAGTTGTCTGCCACCACATCCCACTTGAGGTAGGGAATTTAATATATGAGACTACATAGAAAAGACTGAAGATTATTCATTTTTCTTCATGGATAAAAAGTACTTAAAAGTTTTTCAAGCTACTTCAATAATTTTTTTTTTCAAGTTGAAAAATTACTTCCTGGTTTAGTCTGATTTTTTTATTAACAGAGTGAATTCCATTTTGTCTTCATAAACTCCATGTCAAAGAAGTTCATCTTAGCAAGCCATGTTTGTTTTGTTTTTTATTTTCTAGTTGTCTGAAGGAAGCCAAAAACAAGCAAACCTGCAGAAAAGCATCGAGAAAGCAAAAGTCGGCCGGCACGAGACAGTGAGTTTGGGCTTGCTGTTCAGTAGTGGTAATTATACATGGACTTGTAAGAGCACAGAGTTTCCGGTGAAGAGGGCACCTTTGCTACTGGCACAGCAGCAGATCACAGCAGAGGACACAGGACATGAGCATTGTGAATCTAGATTTTTCCAGGAGGGGTGCTGCTGATTGAGCTCGGAAATTATCCACGATTGTTCTCAATCTTGTCACTTGTGAAACGGAGAATAATAAAATCTATTTCACTGAATTATTATGTGGATTAAGCAAATTACAGTTTGCAGAGCACTTAGAAGATAATAAGCCCTAATAAATATTTACAGTTTTTAAGGTTTCTTTTTTACAAATAAACTGTAAATGATAACATAATATCCTCATAGCCTTGTAGTAGTTCCTATTTAAATGAGTATTGACCTATTTTATTTTTAAAAGTGTAGTGTGCTTTAAAGTATTATGTTAGAGTTTTTAAAAGTCACTTTCTACTGTCATTATTTCAAGAATAGATTTATAGAAAGAGGATTTAGCTCTATGGTTCCAGCATCTGCCTGGCAAGCACAAGATCCCGAGTTCCATCCCTGGTACCACATAGCACATTGCCAGGCGTGGTGGTTCACACCATGGCTGGTGATCCCAGCACCGAGGAGGCAGAGGCAGAGGCAGAAAGACTGTTGTGAGTTCAAGGCTAGCCTGAACTACAGAGTGAAACCTCTGTCTCAAAAAAAAGAATAGATTTATAGAAATACTTTTAAGGCACTGAAAATCAATATGGACCACTTGCTTGTGAAATTGACCTGAAAACTTGTTACCTTGTTACACTGTAGAGAGGAACACCTCATGGGGTGACAATGCCTTTGTTACTTCCACAGGTATATCACATGTATTTTTCATGTTTGTAGGCAGCACAATCATAGGTAGACCGTGGAGAATGGTAGTTTCTATAGTGTATTAAGGAAAATTAAATTCTGGGCACAGCCCAAATCTGTTACAGTTTCTCCTTTGACTGTAGTCTTTCTTCAACACCAACAATAACTTGTAGAAGCACCTTCAGTAAATGGTGCCGTGTGCATGCCCAAAAGCTGTCAGCTGGTCCACCAAATGTCACTCGATCCACCAGAGCAGTGCAGCTTGGGGGGAAAACCAACAGAACTCAGAGTCTATGGCTGTCAGAGGTGTGTAGTAGTGAAAAGATGAAGTCTTGCCAGCCAGCAGATTTTCAGAAATACCTGCCCCCTCTATGAGGTATTGTCCTTGGCAGTGTGGTAAGGCTGCTGGAAAATGCTCTGGCAGGGACACTGTGCTTACTGCGAGCCAGGCAGTTCTTCCATAAATGCATTTCATGTATGCATTAAGCCTGCCAACAGTCTAAGGAGACCATACCCTTAACGCACGTGTGCTACATCTGGGGAACCAGAGGCATGGCAGAGTCTCGTCATTTTGCAGAGGTCTCAGTGCCAATACTGCATGGCTTCAGTTCAGAGTGTCTGGGAGTGTCAGGTTGGTATGGGAGCTCTTCCCCTGCCTCTCCTCTCCTCATTGGCCTCTTCTGTTTTCCTTTGAAGCATATATAATTTGGTATTGATGGCAAATGATGATCACTATCTTATGTTCTAGTTATTTTTAAATCTATGCTGTGGTGGTAATATGACACACACTAACTTTATGCAGCTGTTTATAATAATACGTAATTAGGCTTAGCTTCTCAGTCCCTGGGGCCACAGTTGAATATGTAAAGCAGCCACGTGCCCCAGAGAGTGCAGGTCTGGAACATTTTTGGAACATTGCAAAGACCTCTGGTGGACCTTATTTCTCAAAGCGTGTTTGCTGTGCGTCTGCTTTCTTCTCTATGAATGCCAGCAAAAGAAACTTTCTTCGCTTTGAAACTGAAAGGAACAGCCACAGACAAATTTAAAAAATACAGTACAAAAATAAAAGGTAGCAAAGAACCTCAGTCCCACTCCGGTCTCTTGATTTTCGCCTTGAGTTTGTCTTATATTCTTTACCACAGTCTTTGTCAGAATTTGATTTTTGTTTGGATTTGTATTTCAGGTTTCACAGCTATCAATTGAATATCTCTACTACTGTGACTTCTACTTGTTAGGAAGAACTACAGCTATAAAATTCAAGTGGTGACCAGGGATTTAGATCAGTGGTACCGTGCCTGCCTGGCAAGCGCAAGGTCCTGAGTTCAATCACCAGTACCCTGCAAAAATTGAAATGGTGTTTATTGGATTATACTGTATTTAAGATTTATTCTGATTTGCCTGAAAATGGTAGGCCTCAAGGTCTAATTCTATCAGTTCTGATATCTTTAATTATTAATAAAAATCATCCTTTAAGTTTGAAAAATTATGTGGAACACTTTTATGGAACATTTTTTAAAGAAGTGTTGTTGTAAATTATTACTTACAAAAATGAACACAATCTTGGGCCGGAGATTTAGCTCAGTGGTTCCGGCGCCTGCCTCGCAAGTGCAAGGTCCTGAGTTCAATCCCGGTAACCCCATAGAATGCTGGGCATGGTGACTCACGCCCACCAGCAATCAATACCACATACCACAGTGCCGGGCGTGGTGGCTCACACCTGTCATCCCAGCACTCCAGAGGCAGAGACAGGAGGATCGCTGAATTCACGGCGGCTTGCCTGGGCTACATAGTGAGCTCAGGGCCAGCCTGAACTACAAAGCGAGACCCTGTCTCACAAAAAAAAAAAAAACCCACAATCTTGTGAAGTTATTCGTAGAGTAGTATAATTGTTTTTTCAAATATATGACAACATAGTTACCTTTGAATTCATCCAGGTGTAATTGGTAACCTTTCATCTATTTATGAGCATCCCAGTCTATATATTTATTTCCATTTTTCTGTATACATAGAAGTTGCCTGAGGTTTCGAAGAAAAATAAGCATTGAACTTGCTTCTACACTGTGCACATGTGTTGTACATCATCCCTGAGGGTCCCATGGGGCTCAGTGTCAGGACCCTCTGAGGATATCAGGACCCATGGGTGCCTTAGTCCTTCCATCAGATGGGGTCATGTTTGTGTACGACCTATACATATCCTTTCATGTGCTTTTTTTTTTCATTACTGGGGTTAATCCCAGAGCCTTCACACAATGCCACATCCCCAGTCCTTTTTTATTTTGAGACAAGTTCTTGCTAAGTTACTGGGTTTCCCAGGCTAGACTAAAGCCGTAGCTTCCCGGAGTGCTGAGATCACAGTTGCGTTCCAATACACCTTGGCCCTCATAAGCTTTAAGTCACCTTGAGATTACTTACAATACATTGTAAATAGTTATTATACTGTGTTATTTAGGAAATAAGAAAAAAATCTGTACACATTCAGTATAGATGTAAGTTTATTATTTTTGAATATTTTTGATCCATGGTTGGTTGAATCTGTGAATGCACAATCTGTGGGTATGGAGATCTGATGATATAAATATTTTAATATAAAAAGCCTAATATGTATCATTTATAACAAAGTGTTTACAAAGTGTATTGCTTTATAACATATGGGGTTTTGTTTGTATTAATTGTACATAAAATTATTTTGAATTTAGGAAGAACGGACCATGCTAGCAAAAGAGCTTTCTTCACTTCGGGACCAAAGGGAACAGCTGAAGGCAGAAGTAGAAAAATACAAAGAATGTGACCCACAAGTTGTGGAAGAAATACGTAAGTTTGTAATACAAGCTGAGGCTCTTTAACCTAGGCAATAAAGAAGATTTTTATTTCTTGTTACCTGGTAAGCATTCTCCATGTATAGGAGAAAAGAAAGGCCATTAAAACTTGTGTCTTCTGTGCTCTAACTTTGTATTGGTAGCATAGAAGGAAAATACGGTCATATTTCCAATAAAGAGACAGAATGTTAAAGCATTGAATAGTAACAACTTTGAAATTTAAGCATTTCAAAAGTAAGGAAAGTGAATGGGATCAAAGGATTAACACATGAAATATAACATTAGGAAATGAGAAGTCAAGAAAGGGGTTAATTTTCTCCAGGGATCTGGATTCTAAAAAGATATCCACTATTACCCTTTAGGGAAAATAACACCATAAATATGAGGGTTTGCAAGTTGCAAAATTTCATTCTACACATTAAATTGTCTTTTGAAAATACAAGTGGTTTCCTGACCTATTTTAAATTAGAGTTCCTAGCTCTTCAAATTTTTGTATGATTAAAAATCTGAACATTTGAGGAAATTTAAGTGTTATATAAATATATAGAATTTAATTGTTTATAAAATATGTGTAATTTTCTTCATGTTTTTACTTCAGCCTGTCTTTAATTTAGGGAAGTTTACCTAGTGAAACTTTTGAAAAAATTGATATAGAGTGTGAGGGAAGGCTTTTAAAAATTTTAAATATTTGCTAGTTTAAAATTTACCTGAAAGTAGTTTGGTTGCAATTAAGCTGCACTCACTGGTCCTTGGTGGCATTGTTTAGAATTTGAAAAAACTTAAGCAGGTCATTTAGCGTAATCTAAAATTAAGCTTAACTTTGAGATAGCTCCCCCACTTTGCTCAGCCCTAGGAGAACCTGTTCTGTGTGGAATGCACGCCTACCAGTGATATGGGGCCTAATCAGCTGATGGCCTGGGTGACTTTCACAGAGAGGGAGGCAGAGGAATGCCCTGCCCCAGTCAGTCCCTTTTAAATTAACTGTTTAGGGAAACATAGCTTTCAAGCTGCCCACAGACGTGTTTATCATGACTCTGCAGAAGAATTTTGATTTCAATCACTTTAACCTGATTGAAAGTTTTAACCAGTATCAGGTGAATGTCACTGAGCACTAGCACGTGCAGAGGAGAGCATATGAGAAGTTACTCCGCGGAGCTGGGCCTGTGAGGCCTTGGGCAGCCCGTTTTGTGAAGGAGTGTTTTGCGATTGGTTGCTACAGGGTTGATGCTCTCAAGTGACTGACTTTTAGGGTCAGATGGCTCTACCCTCTAGCAATTCATGACAAACCTACATTTTCACTAACTACATCTGATCCTTCTGTGTCTGCCTTCCTTTATTGTTTTTATTATTTGGTTGGTTGGGGTTTTTGTTGTTTTGTTTTGTTTTGTTTGGGTTTTTTGAGACAGGATCTTGATATATAGTCCAGCCTGGGTTCAAATTTGTAACCCTTTTGCCTCAGCTCCCAACTGCTAGGATTGTAGGCATCCACCACCACACCTGGCTTGCCTTCCTTCTTTATTTATTTTTGGTGGGGGTTTTTTTGGGGTTTTTTTTTGCAGTACCGGTGATCGAACTCAGGCCCTTGTTCATCCAAGGTTGGAGCGGTTGCCTACCTTCTTGATTGCAGTTTTGTTAATTCTTGGACTGTTTCCTTGGATTAGCACCTCTACTTCTTTGTTCCATCCCCTTTATGTTTAGGACCTACATAGCCAGACTCATTTCAGCTTTTCAATTCTGTGGTACCCATCAAACTGCCACAGGTGTTTTCCTGGGCAAGTGACCCTGACTAACCTCACCTCCTTTTGTGACTTCCCATTTTTACAGTCATTTTCATAATTTTGTTACCTTCTGTCTACTTGGGAATGACTGAAACTCTTATTTAGGCTCCTTACACCACTCTGACCTCACTGGTCACTGATCCTGTGCCAGTGGGTCATCTTGAGGCTCAGGTTATGGACAAGGATAGAGAATTGTGTAAGCTGATTCACGAAGTGGGACAACTCGGTTTTCCCAGTTTAAGTTTGGTAATTTACTTCCTAGCCCAAGGAAAACATGGCAATGTGAATGAGCACTATGGAGGATATGAGGTCTAAGAAGGGAAAAGTAAATTTTTCTAATTTTCAGTGAGTAAAGAGACTTTTATCATAATTCTTCATCAATATCAGGCCTAGATTTTTGTTTTTTAATTTGAATCTTTATTGGTACATTATATACACATTGCAGTTACACTCAACGTTGAGAACTTGTACCATTATGACATGACTTAATTCTCATTTTTCCCCTTCCTCTACCCACTCCTCTACCCACTCTACAACCCCCTGTCTCTGTACGTACAAGCTTTGTTTCCTCTTTTTAGCAATCAAATTTTTTTCTTTCCCCTCATTACTTACCCCTAAACCCCATTTCCCTTTGAATCCTTATTATTTCACAGTATTTATCATGCACTCTAGAACTCATTTACATCTACAGTTTCTCATACCAGAGAAGATACAATATTTGCACATCTGTGACCTATTTATTTCACTGATGAGTATGAAAGTTTACGAAGTAGGATGAATAAAGCTAAGCACCGAATTTCAGATTTAGAAGACAGGATCACAGCCAATGAACAGTAAAGGAATAACCTATGTTTTGTTTTTTTGAGACAGGGAGACAGAGTCTGTCTATGTAAGTAGCTCAAGCTGGCCCTCAACTCACTGTGTTGCATACACTAGCCTCAAACTCTGCAACAATCCTCTTACTTCAGCCTCCTGATTGCTGTGATTATAGGCATGTGCCACCATTCCCCAGCTAGACCTAGACTATCTTTTAATATTTATGTCTCCACAGTATTTGGATCCCAGAAAACTTGATAAATCTTTTAGTAATAAATTACGTTTTACTGAGAAATGAGAAGGTAAGAGTCTTTGCTTCCTGGCTTTATGCAATATTTTTTTTTTTGCTCCATTAAAGAATATTATCTATTTTTATGTTCTTTATAGAAAACTTCAACATACTTTATATACAGTACATGTGTAGAATAATTACATTATTCCATATATGTAATATAGATGTATAGGAAGGACTTTTTTTATATGAAAAGCTACTAGAGTGAGGCAGGGAATGTGCACCAGTGGTAGAACACTTACCAAGCATGCATGAAGCCCTGGGTTTGATTTGCAGCACCACCAAACAAAAATAACCTATCATCAACAGGAAAAAAAATCTGTCAAGGTCTCTATACTTGGAAAAGAATTTTAGACTAACTTCAGTTCATATTTTTGTAGAGAATTAATCCAGTTCGTCTGCCTTAAACTTGAGAACAGAAAACATAAAATCCAAATACAGAACTTCTTCTAGTAAATACAGAATAGTAGGAGTTGATAATAGTCTCCTTCCTTAAAAACAAAACAAATATATAAAACAATCAGATTGGCAGAATTTATAATTAACTAGGAATTTACTAAACTAACAAGAAAATTTTGCCTTACAAGAAGGGAGTATGTAGGTCTAGACTGAGCTCTTCTCTGACCTGCTTACCAAGCCATATGACCAAGACTCAAAAGCATCATCATAATTGTCACATAATGTAAACACTTCCCAGAACAAAGCTGAAGTACATTTATAAAAATATTTTAAATTAATATTCAATAAAATAAAATTTATTATTTCTGGCATACAAATAAATATTACTAGGCATGCAAAAAAGTGCAAAACATGATTGAATAGAATAATCTGTCAATCCAGACTGGCCAGAACATAAAAACAGTTATGACTATACCCCACATGTTCAAAAAGTTAAGTAGAGGGCCGGAAGGTTAGCTCAGTGGTTCCGGCGCCTGCCTCACAAGCGCAAGGTCCTGAGTTCGATCCCGGTAACCACATACATTGCTGGGCGTGGAGACTCACGCCCACCAGCAGTCAATACCACATACCACAGTGCTGGGCATGGTGGCTCATGCCTGTAATCCCAGCACTCGGGAGGCAGAGGCAGGAGGATTGCTGAGTTCAAGGCTTGCCTGGGCTACATAGTGAGCTCAGAGCTAGCCTGAACTACAAAGCGAGACCCTGTCTCAAAAAAAAAAAAACAAAGTTAAGTAGAAACATGAAAGCATTAAATGCCAAATGTCTTGACATGAAAACTATGATGTTTGAATGAAAAGTACAGTGGTTTGGATTAACAGCATCCTAAATTTTATGGAAGAAAATCTCCTGTATTTAAAGACAACAATAGAAACTATCCTAAATAAAAAAAAAAGTTTAACGTGGAAATGTATTCTTTTTTTGCTGGTACTGGGGATCGAACTCAGGCCCTTGTGCTTCCAAGATAGGTGCAGTACCACTTGAGCTAAATCTCTAGTCCCTGGAAATGTATTCTTACTTGGGTTCATGCCTGTAATACTTGTACTGGAGGAGACTGAGGCAGGAGAATCATAAATTACAGGCCAGCTTGGTCAGTTTAGTGACTTACCAAGACCTGGTTTCAAAATAAAAAATAAAAAGGGAGAGGGTATTAACTTGGCCCTGGACTTACCCCCTGTCTCTCTCTCTCTCTCTCTCACACACACACACACACACAACTACCCCCCACAGAGAGCTATCTGTGAAGTGAGTTACACCTAATATATGTATAAGTGAAGCCTCTGCGAGAATTTGGGGGAGGGAGTCTGCTAAGCCTAAAAAGTATCTGAAGAAATGAAAGCTAATTTGTTATGAATTTGGTGATAGCTACAGATCTAAGAAATTTAAATACTTAAGTAATACAGAGCAGAGATCCTCTTTTTCACTATTTAGAGATCTTTAAACTTTAACCTGTACTTACTTCACAACTCTCTTTCCCAAATATTTATATTTATATTTAAATATTTTATATATATATATTTTATAAAATATATATATAAAATGAAGGATTTCATAGGAATTTACCTATCATGTTAGGCCAGAACAGATTATACCATATTAAAAGGTTATAAATTCTACACATTGATTTGAATAGGATTTTGTTCTCTAGAGAAAGTGTGTAACACTCATATTACAACACTAAAGTTTATCTAAGTCTGTCATAGTTTATTTTGGAACATAATTTGCTAATAATAACTATAACTCATTCTTCATGTAGGCATGGTTATATATTACCTCTTACCTCTCAATAATGCCTGTAAGAAATACTTACGTTTCATCATGCCGTTTGAATTACTCATCACTATCCAAGCATTAGCATGATTAACTGCAAATATCCAAGTAAACACAGTAATTTATTTTAAAAGTAAAATTATAATTATTTTACATTTAAATGAAACTAGAGAAAACAAGTATCTTGTAGAAATTTAAATTCCAACAGAAATTCTTGAAGGTAAATGTCAGAAGTACCCGAGAAATTTTCTTAAAAATAAATGCTAGAAATGCTGGGCGTGGTGGCTCACGCCTGTAATCCCAGCACTCGGGAGGCAGAGACAGGAGGATTGCTGAGTTCGCGGCGGCTTGCCTGGGCACCATAGTGAGCTCAGGGCCAGCCTGAACTACAAAGCGAGACCCTGTCTCCAAAAAGCAAAAAAAAAAAAAGAAAAAAAAAATAAATGCTAGAGGGCTGGAGGGTTAGCTCAGTGGTTCCAGTGCCTGCCTCGAAAGCAGAAGGACCTGAGTTCGATCCCCGGTAACCACATAGAATGCTGGGTGTGGAGACACGCCCACCAACAATCAACACCACATACCACAATGCCGGATGTGGTGGCTCACGCCTGTAATCCCAGCACTCCAGAGGCAGAGACAGGAGGATTGCTGAGTTCGCGGCGGCTTGCCTGGGCACCATAGTGAGCTCAGGGCCAGCCTGAACTACAAAGCGAAACCCTCTCTCCAAAAAGCAAAAAAAAAATTAAAAAATAAAAAAAGTAAATGCTAGAATGACAATAAAAATAGAAAAGAAGCAAGCATCCTTGAAAATTTATTCTTCCACAGTTTGTTCTTGCAGGATTGTTACAACTTTTTCAAACTAGAAATTCACTCACTCTCCAGTGCCCCTTTTGTCTCTTAGGCAGAAGCTTTCCTTCTTTCAATAAACTTTTCCTATTCGTAACAAAACAGAACAAAAACTGCAATCTAACCAGTGGCCTGCAGGCTTCATGAGAAATTGTTCTCAGTAAAAAAAAAAAAAAAAAAAAAACTGACCTTTTGTGATGTTTTGATTTGGGGTGGAGGCAGCTTGCAACATATTTATAAAATGCTGGGTAGTGAGAGATATCCATTTGATTAGCTTAAGTGGTAAAATTTATTTATATATATATTTTTGAGACAGGGTCTTGCTTTGTAGTTCAGGCTGGTTCTCAGCTCACTATGTAGCTCAGGCAAGCCTCAAACCCAGCAATCCTGCCTCTGTCTCCCAAGTGCTGGGATTGTAGGTGTGAGCCACCATGCATGACATTGTGGTATGTGGTACTCATTGCTGGTGGGTGTGAGTCACCATACCCAGCATTGTGGTATATGTTTACTGGGTATTGAACCAGGGACCTTGTGCTTGCTAGGCAGGCACTGGAACCACTGACCTAAATCTCCGACCCAAAATAAAATCTTTGAAAAAATTCAACAGTCTTGTATTACTAAAAACATTCAACAAATAGTAATAGATGTGAATTTAACCTGGTCAGAGGGCATCTACAAAAATCCTTAGCCAACATCCTGTTGGATGATGAAAGACTGAAAGCTTTCCCCATCCATGTCTACCCAACCCTGTACTAGAAGTTTTAACTGGGACAATTAGACAAAAAAAAGAAAAAGAAAAATAATTGAAGAATAAGAAATAAAAGCATCTATTCTAAAAAGGAACAAGTAAAATGATTTCAGATGACATGATCTTATACATATGCAAAATGTGTGTGTGTATATCACACACTGTTAGAGTTTATATCTAGATTTCCCTCCAAAGCCTAATGCTCTCTTGATAGGGCTTTGGCAGATGATTGGGTTGTGTAAGTGTATACTGCACCAGTGGATTAGTCTACCTGTGAGTTGGTAGGTGAATGTGATTTGGGTGGTGAAGCCTGGGTGGAAGAGGTTAAGTCCCTGGGGGTGTGGACTGGAAGAGTGATTTATCTCTCCCCTCTGCTGATTGCTCTCTGCTTCCTGCTTTCCCTGCCATGAGTTGTTTCCAAGCCTTACTACCATGCTGCCCTCCCATGGAACTAGCCAACTAAAGACTGAAACCTCTGCATACTGAGCCACAGTCATCTTTTCCTTTGAGTTGTGAGTGTTGGATATGATCTTTCAGTGACAAGAAAGTAAGATATACAGCCAAACAAAAAGCAATTAAAACTAATAAGGTCAGCAAGTTTACAGAATACAAAATCAGTATTTAAGAATTCTTTTTTTTTTTTTTTTCCAGTACTAGGGATTGAGCCTGTGACCTTCGCGGTGAGCTACATCTGCAGACCTTTTATTTTCTATCTGGAGGCAGGATCTCACTAAACTACTACATTACACAGACTGGGCTACAATTTAAGAGCCTCATACTTGAGTTTCACAGACACTGTAATTGCAGGCATATGTCACAGTGCCCAGTTTAAAATATGTGTATTTCTTCTGTATGCTAACAATAAACAACCTGAAAAAAATTAAAGGAAAAAAAAATCCAAATGAAAAAACATCAAAATGAATAAAATAACCTAGGAATAAAGTTGATTAAAGTAGAGAGGTATAGGGCCGGAGGGTTAGCCCAGTGGTTCTGGCTCCTGCCTCGCAAGCACAAGATCCTGAGTTCTATCCCCGGTAACCACATACAATGCTGGGCGTGAAGACTCATGCCCACCAGCAATCAGTACCACATACCACATACCACATACCACAGTGCTGGACATGGTGGCTCACGCCTGTAATCCCAGCACTCGGGAGGCAGAGACAGGAGGATTGCTGAGTTCGAGGCTTGCCTGGACTACACAGTGAGCTCAGGGCCAGCCTGAACTACAAAGCGAGACCCTGTCTCAAAAAAAAAAAAAAAGAGCTATAAAACGTTGAAAAATTTAAAAATTTAAATAAATGGAAAGATGTTTTATGTTCATGGTTTGGAATATTTAATATTATTAAGATGGAAAGACTTCCCAAACTGATCTACATTTTCAGTGCAAAACCCATCAAAATCCCTACTCTTACTTTACAGAAACTGATAAACTAATCTTAAAATTCATATAGGAAAAAAAAATTCATATAGGAGCAAAGGAGACCCAGAATAGCCAAAAGAATCTTGAAAAAGGACAGTCAGGGACTCCGATTTCTTAATTACAAAACTTACTATAAGTACATTAATCAAGATAGTGTAGTACTAGTTTAAAATAGACATATGGATGAATTAAATGGAATTAAGGGTCCAGAAATAAACAACTGATTTTCAACCACAGTGATGAAGCCATTCTGTTGATAAAGTGTGTTTTCAAGTAATGGTGTTGGACGCATTAGGATATCCACCTGAGAATGAATTAATCTGACCCCACCTCACACCATAAGCAAAAATTAACTCAAGTGAATTAATGTAAAGTGATGATGTAATGTGAGAACTGGAACTGTAAAACTCTTAGAAGAAAATATAGCTATTTATTTATTTGGGCTTGACTTGGGCACTGTTAAAATACTCATATTTTACAGTAAAAAGGCAAAGTAGTTCTTAAAATGAACAAATGATTTGAACAAACATTTTCCAAAGAAAATATACAAATGCCAATATACACACAAAGATATCTTCAATATTAGTCATTTGGGAAATTCAAATCAAAACCAGAATGATATGGATTTTCATACTCAGGATTGTTACAATTTTTTTTTTTTGAGACAGGGTCTTGCTTTGTAGTTCAGGCTGGCCCTGAGCTCACTATGGTGCCCAGGCAAGCCTCGAGCTCAGCAATCCTCCTGTCTCTGCCTCCCAGTGCTGGGATTACAGGCATGAGCCACCACACCCGGCACTATGGTATGTGGTATTGATCGCTGGTGGGTATGAGTCTTCACGCCCAGCCTTGTATGTGGTTACCGGGATCGAACTCAGGGCCTTGCGCTTTCGAGGCAGGCACCGGAACCACTATCTCTGGCCCTGTTATAATTTTTTTAAATTAATGAAATTGAACTCTTAGATTACTGGTAGTACTATAAAATGGTGCTGCCTTATTAGAAAACAACCTATCCATTGCCCAAAATGACATACAGTTATCAGGTAAACTAGTGCTTCTGTTCGTAGATACATATCCAAGGGAAGTGAAAGCACGTTCATAGATACTAAATTATTCATATTAATAGAAACTCAAATGTTCATCAGCTGATGCATAGATTATTTTTTTTTTGTTCCACAAAAAAGAAGCCCACAGAGAGAAAACATAGATTAGGAGTTGCCAGGGGCTAGGAATAGGAAATGCTGAGTAAATGCTAATGGGTTCAAGGTTTCCCTCCGGGTGACGAAAATTTAAAAACCACTAAATTATATTAATATGGTAGATTCTGTGGTATGTCACTTATCTTTCAAATAAATGCTGTCATTATGAATAAGATGAATACACAGGTGTTTGTGACATGTACTGTGCAGGTGAACTTGAGGTCTGTATACATACTGACACAATAACAAGTTATGGACTTAAGTATATTTTTAAAAAAAAGATGCATTCTCCTATAAGAATCCATTCTTGGGCTGGGGATTTAGCTCAAGTGGTACCGTGCAAACCTTGGATGCACAAGGGCCCAAGTTCGATCCCCAGTACTGCCAAAAAGGAAAAAAAAAAAATCCATTCTTGACCTGGGGATTTAGCTCAAGTGGTACTGCACCTACCTTCAAAGCACAAGGGCCAAGTTCAGTCCCCAGTACTGCCAAAAAAAAACCCCAAAACAAGACTACTTTCTTAACACTAACCTTTAAGTTTAGATTTGTCATGTCCTGAGGATATATGTATGGTAAAGTTCTTGCCATTAAATTTAAATTATTTTATCATTTAGTAAATTGTTTGAGAAACATCTCATTTAAACATCTCTACTTTTAAAGAGACAACTATAGCAATGACAGATGTTTTGGAAAGAGAAATTATTCACATTAATGTTGTATTCATTACTAAAAGAACTGCAGTTTTTAGAAACTGTCTTGGAAATTTAAGCAGGTTTATAAGAACAAATGTTACTGTACTATTTGAGCCTTCTTTCCAAAGCCATTGTGTGTGTGTTTTATAAAATAAATAAGCTATAAAAATTTTATATGAAAGCATAAATCTGAAGGTAATTCAATGTAATTTTATATATGTAAATTTTTTTTTTTCTTTTTTTGAGACAGGGTCTCGCTTTGTATTTCAGGCTGGCCCTGAGCTTACTATGGAGCCCAGGCAAGCCTCAAACTCAGCAATCCTCCTGTCTCTGCCTCCTAAGTGCTGGGATTACAGGTGTGAGCTACCATGCCCAGCTTATATATATAAATATTAAATTCAGTTTTATATCTCTCTTTTTTTAGGTCAAGCAAATAAAGTAGCCAAAGAAGCTGTGAACAGATGGACTGGTATGTATGACAATGACGTTGTTAGCATACAGTTAACTTATTCCATACTCACTGTGATGTGAAGCTCAAACACCTTGGTGCTAGCTTGTTCAAGAAAATTATATCTGGAAATATGTGCATTGCTCATGTTTTTGTATATGAAATGTTAAGTCTATTTTTTAATCTTATTCATTTTATAAAAGTGGAGTTTTTTTGTTTTTGTTTTTTGAGACAGGGTCTCGCTTTGTAGTTCAGGCTGGCCCTGAGCTCACTATGTAGCCCAGGCAAGCCTTGAACTCAGCAGTCCTCCTGCCTCTGTCTCCCAAGTGCTGGGATTATAGGCGTGAGACACTACACCCAGTATAAAAGTGTATTTTTTTTTTTTGAGACACGGTCTCACTTTGTAGTTCAGGCTAGACCTGAGCTCACTATGGACCCCAGGCAAGCCTTGAACTCAGCAATCCTCCCGTCTCTGCCTCCTGAGTGCTGGGATTACAGGTGGGAGCCACCAAGCCTGGCACTGTGGTATGTGGTATTGATGGCTGGTGGGCGTGAGTCACCACGCCCAGCATCCTATGTGGTTACCTGGATGGAACTCAGGACCTTGCACTTGCGAGGCAGGCGCCGGAACCACTGAGCTAAATCTCCGGCCCATAGAAGTGTATTTTTATAAAATACTGCTTGCTAACTTTTGTGTGATGTATCTCAAGATAAGTCTTCTGAGCTAATCATTCAACTTTTGTATAAATGAAATACATACTTGAAGTTTCATGTGTATTTTCACATAAAACATACCTTTATATGTTTCATGGAATCCTACAGATTTGTTTTCCTGGCAGTGCAAAGAATAGCTGACATTGGTTGAGGACTGTTTGAGAGAGACACTGAGTGGGGGTCCCAGCAGCATTCCCATCTCTTCCCCACAGAGCCCCATGAGTAGCCGCCACTCCTCTTCTTGAATGAGTCCTAGGCCACATGGGACAGCAGTTAGATCCACACATCTGACCCAGTGTGTGGTGCTGTCTTCACTGTCAGCCTGCTGTCCTATGAGTGTTCTTAGCACTGGAGACATTTCTGGAAATTAGAATGAAAAAGGCATTGTGTGTGGTTCAGGGTTAGGAAAAAGTTTCTAAATAGCGACTACTATTGATGCAGAAGTGCAATTAATACTGTTGAAACCTGCCAGAAATTTATATCAACTGATGTTTTTCAATATTCAATTATAAAATAATGGTGATTGAGTTTTTCTGTTCTTGAGAGAGTCTGTAAAGCCTTCACATGCATTAGTCATCCTCATTATGTTTCTGTGGGAAAATATGTATAAGATTGAAGCAGAGACGTAAAGTTTAAGGTACCTTTGTTCAATCAGAAAGTATTAGTCACTGCAAGAGACTAGAAGAGATTTTAGGCCATGTTTTTTTTTTTTAGTTTATTTTTATCTTTATTGGTACATTGTATATACACATCATGATCACATTTAGCATTAGGAATTTGTACCAGTATATGACATAACTTAATTCCCATTTTTTCCCCATTCCCCTACCCGACCCCACAATTCCCCACCCCCTAAATATATAAGCTTTGTTTCCTTTTTCCTATGACCATCACATTTTTTCTTTACCCCCATTACTCACTCCACCACATTTCCCTTTGAATATTTTCTATTTCACCATATCCATCATACGTTCTAGAACTCATTAATGTCTCATACCAGAGAAACAGATACAATATTTACACATCTGTGACCTATTTATTTCACCTATGAGTATGTCCTGAAGGTACGTCCATTTGAGTGTAAATGATTCAAACTTATCATTCTTTAAGGTAGAGTGATACTCCATTTTATAGAAAAACCACATCTTTATCCAGTCTCCAGTTAATGGTCATTTGGGTTGTTTCCATGATTTAGCTATCACAAACTGAGCTGCTAATGAACATGGGTGCACATATGTCACTATGATGTGATTCTTTTAATTCTTTAGTATATATTCCTAGCAGGGCAAAAGCAGGGTCAAATGCTGTCTCTCATACTAGTTTTTTAGGAATCTCTGCACTACTTTGATAGAGCTTGTACCAGTCTGTATTCCCACCAATAGTGGAGAAGGGTTCCTTTTTCTCCACAGCCTCACCAGCATTTGTTGCAGGCTAATTTTGAGATGGCAGCCATTTTTTGTGGAGTAAGATGAAATCTTAGTGTTGTTTTCATCTGCATCTCTCAAATGACCAGTGTGATGTTGAACATTTCTTCATATGCTTCTTGGCAGCTTTTATTTCTTCCTCTGAAAAGTGTTCATTTCAGCTGCCCATTTTTGTATTGGGTCTTTAAATTTGGGGGGACTGATTTTTTTAAGCTCTATATATTCTAGATATTAGGCCTTTGTCTGAGAGACAGCTGGTAAAGGTTCTTTCCCAATTTATTGGTTGTCTTTTCACTCTGCTGGTGGTTTCCTTGGCTGTGCAGAAGCTTTTTAATAAAAAGAGATCATGTTTGTTGATTTCTTCTGCTAAATCTCATGCTATAGAGGTTTTGTTCATAAAGTCTTTCCCTAAGCCAATGTCTCCAAGAGTGCTTACTACCTAACCTGTTTGGCAGCAGGTTTAGTGTTTCTGTTTTAACATTTAAGTCTCTAATTCAGTTTGATTTAGTTTTGTACACAGTGACAGAGAAAGGTTTAGCTTTAGTCTTTGGCAGTTCAAAGCCCAGTTTTTCCAGCACCATTTGTTAAAAAGGTTGTCTACTCCACTGAAGATATTTGGCTCCTTTCTCAAAGATAAGGTGGCTCAGTGTATCTGGATTTGTTTCTGGATCTTCTAATCTATTCCATTGGTCTTCAGATCTATTACTTTACCAGTACCGTGCAGTTGTTTTTTTTGTTTTTTGGGTTTTTTTTTGAGACAGGGTCTCGTTTTGTAGTTCAGGCTGGCCCTGAGCTCACTATGTAGCCCAGGAAAGCCTTGAACTCAGCAATCCTCCTGTCTCTGCCTCCCGAGTGCTGGGATGACAGACGTGAGCCACCACGCCCAGCACTGTGGTATGTGGTATTGATTGCTGGTGGGTGTGAGTCTCCACGCCCAGCATTCTATGTGGTCACCAGGATCGAACTCAGGACCTTGAGCTTGTGAGGGAGGCTCCGGAACCACTGAGCTAAATCTCCGGCCCACTGTGCAGTTTTTATTACAGTTAGGCCATGTTATCTGATGCCCTGTGCAGACCTGTGTTTCACAAAAAAATTTAAAAATCATTTTTCTCAGTCTGTTTTAGAATTAAACAGGTTGGTAAAATCAATATAAATTAGCCTCCCCCCCTTACCATCCTATGGATTGTAATCTTTTTTTTTTTTTTTTTGCTTTTTGAGACAGGGTCTCGCTTTGTAGTTCAGGCTGGCCCTGAGCTCACTATGGTGCCCAGGCAAGACGCCGCGAACTCAGCAATCCTGTCTCTGCCTCCCGAGTGCTGGGATTACAGGCGTGAGCCACCACGCCCGGCATTGTCTATGGATTGTAATCTTAATTATTACAGTTCATTTCCTAAGTAATACCATGCTTCAGTAATAAGAACAGAGTAAAAAAATTGACATTAAAGAGAAAAATGAAGTGTGTGTTTTATAAGGTATAAGTAGGTAATAAATACAATGATATCATATGGGTTTAAGAAATAGAAAGTTTTGAGTAAAACAAGAGTAGCAAGTGGATTTTAGGTTAATGACGATGAGAGTCAGGGGTGACTGATTGCGTTGTTCTCATGCAAGCAGCACATCTGACAGCGGGAAAGATAGCATGTGTGGTCAGGGAGCTTGGCTTGCAGAGGGCTCCCAGTGGCCCGTGCTTCTGTCTGACCCGAGCCTGCCTTCTCCTGTTCCTGAGGCCTTGCAGGAAGGTGAAGGGAGACAGCGAGCTCTGCACGGTGTTAGGCCTCGAGGAGTGCTCTCCTTTCCTTTCTCCAGTTCATCACAAATTCCAGGTGTTAAATAAACAATTGCAGTTGTTTCCCAGTTCATCAAAGACTTAGAAAGTTGTAATACAACTGGCAAAGCTCCCCACCCCCATCCTGTGTCCTTAGCTGCAAAAGAACCTGGAACTTTTTAAAGTATGTGGAAGGAAGATATTTTTAGTATAGCAGAAACAGCTGTTAAGAAATGCATTTCCTTTTGAGCTTACAGCTTACTCCTTCCAGTATAAACACATGTTGTGAAAAACGAAGATAGGAAATACAGTAAGTAGATTACACCTCAGAAAACCTCCCTGTCTTTAGAACAAACAAAATAAAATATTGGTATTATTTGTAACTAAAGATTATCATAGAGCTATCAGTTAAGGGCTGCTTTTTTCTTATATGAGTCCTTAAAATGTGTCTAGAATTGGAAATATGTATAGTTTAATAATTTAATATCCCAGTTTTTTAGAATGAGAAATCACCTCAAGATATAAATACAGAGGTAAAACATCTGCATGTTTTATGATATTTAGCACACTGTAAGTACAATTTAACAAGTCACATAAAACCTTAATTCAGGTGGTGGAGGCGTGTGTCTGGGTTGGGGTGCTCATGGCCTCTACCACTCTGCAGCCAGCCAGGATGGCAGACTTTCTGTGAACATACAAGAGGCATCTGAATGTGTGGGCCAGGTAGCTGTTGTTCAAACATAGGCTCCTCGCAAATGATTATGACCAGTCTCTTCCTATATGATTATGCAGCCATGTAAGTTAAGAGGAATTGTACCTGTCTTAAGGTTGTTTCTGTAAAAGCAAGATTATTCTTTATCTATTTAAAAACATCTATGTAACAAGAATGAGCTATCAAGCTTCATTTTCTCTCCTGACTCAGGTTCGAAGTCTGTTTCCTGCAAACTTCCAGCAGTGTCACCTGAGTTCTCTTATTTCTAGAAATCTTTCTGTATTCATTGAGCCCATCCCGAAAGCTATGCTTGTAGTCCTTTATGTTCTCTCTCTAACACACACATCATGTCAGAGTTGTTTGGTAACAAAGTAATGATCTCTTTCTTTCCCTGCCTCTCTCCCCCCTGCACTTGAAGGCACAGGTTCTTTACATTCTGTGACACCTGTAATATACTTAAAACCTGTCTTCTGCAGCCTTAAGCCCTCTGTAAATGCTTGACTGTGACCAGCAAGAATGCATGACTGTACAGGCATTGGTAACATTAAACAGATGGTCAGGGAGTCCTCATATTGGTGTTTTAGTATTCTCACTTGTTAGGGAAAATACAGATTTATTTGAGATTATTACAATTCATTTTAGTATCTTTTTGACATCCCATAAGTCTTTAATAGAAAGAAGTGATATATCACTAGCAATATTTATTCTTTTTGAGACAGCAGTATACACTTCAGAAATAAGCTTAACTGGGCTGGAGATTTAGCTCGGTGGTTCCAGCGCCTGCCTAAGCAAGCGCAAGGTCCCTAGTTCAATCCCTGGTAACCATATACAACAATGCTGGGCATAGTGACTCATGCCCACCAGCAATCAGTACCACATACCACAGTGCCAGCCAAGATGGCTCATGCTTGTAATCCCAGCACTCGGGAGGCAGAGGAAGAAGAATTGCTGAGTGTGAGGCTTGACTGGGCTACATAGTAAGCTCAGGGCCAGCCTGAACTACAAATCGAGACCCTGTCTCAAAAAAAAAGAAATAAGAAATAAGCTTAACTCCAGAAACATCATTATTTGATACTTGTAATTGACATCCATAGAAACAATATATTAAAGAATAGTCAAAGTCCACATACTAACTTGCTGGGATACCAGAACAAAACACCAGAGTCATTTGAAACAACAGCAGTGTACTTCCTCGCCACTTTGAATATATACTATTCAGAGCACAAGGTGAAGGTGTTAGAAGCCTCATGCCTCACGGGTTTTGAGGCCTCTCTGGCTTTCAGCAGCTTCCTTTGGTGTGCCCACGTCTTTCCTCTGTGTGAGCGCCTGGTGTCTCTGGGCGCTGAGCTTCCCTTCAGAGGTCAGACTGGAGAACCCACCTTCATGACCTCACTTTAAGTGAGTCACATCTCTAAATGTGATGTCAAATACAGTCATGTGCTGTGGTTGTGAGCCAGGGCTTAAGCACATGAGCAGGGGTGGCAGAGGGTGGCTTGATTCTGCCCACAGCACTTCCAGGAGCTCTTCATTATCCCTTCTGATCAGGGCGGGACATTCCACCTGACAAGCTATGAAATCTTCTGTCATTACTGTTCTGGGTGAATAATGCATTTTCATTGCCAAAGTTACACATGGTCAGGCGTAGTGGCTCATGCTTCCAATCCCAGCACTCTGGAAAACTGAGACAGGAAAAGCACAAGGCTGAGCCCAGTCTGGGTAATTTAGCAAGACCCTGACTCAGAGATTAAAATAAAAATTCTTAAAAAGTGCTCAGGGCCAGTAGCTCAGTGAAAAGATCTGAGTTTTGTCCCCAGAACCAAAAAAAAAAAAAGTTGAAGTTGTTATAAAAGTTCAGTGAAATTAAAGTTTTATAATAAAAATTATAACAAAATTAAGCTTAGTAAGAAAAGTTGTAGATGTACATGAAAGAAATGTATGAATGTAAGAAAGACACTGTGGCCCCCCCTCCAGGCACTGTAAGCAGCGTCCCTGGGTCTGCATATGGTGCCCCTTCCAATGTATAGACATGGAGATTGGCTTGTTTTTCTGTTATTGTACTGGGATAAAGATGTTGATCAAAAATCTTTGTACACCATTCATTTTCTTTCCTGGGGATAAAATCCTTTAAGTAGACAGAGTGCTTTCTTCAGAGACAAATACACTGTAACCACCTCCCCTCCCCTGGGTACCACGAGGACACGTCTGCTGCTGCTCCGTCCCAGGAGGCTGCGCTCCTCCTGCTCCTCAGGACCTCTGTTCGCGCTGGCCCAGGGTCTGGAAGCCATGCTGTCTATGTGGGAGAGAATGGAGACTTTCCTTTGGGAAAAAGGAACTCAGGGCAAGTCTGGCCTCAGGTGGACATATAGACAAGATGCCATTAACCTACCATTAAAAGATGTCATTGTATTATTCTTACTGAATTTTGAAGATGAGCTCTCTTGCTCAGGACATCTCCTTTTATCTATAATTATTGTCCTTACTCTTAAAAAGACAGAAACTTATCTTAATACAGCTAAACGTAAAGTAAATAAAGGAACAATGAGGATACTATTTCAAATATTTTGATGGTTTTAATTCTCAAAAATACTTTTCTGTTTTTTCAGATAATATATTTGCAATCAGATCTTGGGCCAAAAGAAAATTTGGGTTTGAAGAAAATAAAATTAATAAAAATTTTGGAATTCCAGAAGACTTTGACTACATAGACTAAAATGTATGATGGTGGAAAAGGATCTCCAAGCTTATAAATATGTAAATTCTAAAACCTTACTTCACTGGCTATACTGAATTATCACTGCCCTGTAACTTTGTTGGTTTACTAATTCTAAATAAAGTATAAAATATAGATGTTCTTAAGCTTTTTTACTAAAAAGAAAAGCAGACTGATCACCATATTCCCATAGTGCTTCTCAGAGTGGAACAGTACAAGCAAAGCCAGCCACCTTGGCAAGTCACATTCATGGACGGTTCTTTTGAGGATCAGAGCCATGAGGTGATAACATTTTTAGTTTCAAATATTAAATACTCATGGTGCATTTGAAGGCTCTGTCACAAATATACACATAAATGCTTGGGAATAACTTTTTTTTTGTTTGTTTGGAGACAGGATCTCGCTTTGTAGTTCACGTTGGCCCTGAGCTCACTATGTAGCCCAGGCAAGCCTCGAACTAGCAATCCTCCTGTCTCTGCCTCCCGGGCGCTGGGATTACAGGCGTGAGCCACCACTCCCAGCACTGTGGTATGTGGTGCTGATTGCTGGTTGATTGCTGGTGGGCGTGAGTCACCATGCCCATCATTGTTGTATGTGGTTACCAGGGATCAAACTCTGGACCTTGTGCTTGCAAGGCAGATGCCAGAACCACTGAGCTAAATCCCTGGCCCATGAAAATAACTTTTAAAAACTAACAGTTGCTTTATTCTTACATAGTATTTGATGGAATATGTGTGTGACTGATACCCAGTATACTGCATCACATTTGCAAATTTCCGAAAGAAAGTTAGTGTTCCTCAAATTTAAAATTAAATAATAATCCCTCAGTGTGAAGGAAGACTACTTTGTTTTGAATTTTCTATAGGAAAGAACATGCATATAGCCCTTGTCAGGTTTGGGGTTTGTTTGCTTTTTGTGTGTGTGTATGGTGTCAGGAATCAAACTTCGGACCTTGCACTTGCAAGGCCACATGGCACCGTTGTCCTACATCCCAGGCCCCTTGATTTATGTATTTTTCGTAAGGTGACATAATTGAGTTCGTATGCATATCATCAACTATATGGAATTCGGAGATTTTTAAAAAACACTATCTTTTAGCCATTTAAAGTATTTTCAGGTACTCCAAAACAAATTTTTTAAAAAATTAACATGATAGTGACCTTTACACACATGCCTTAGTTTTTTTTTCACACTGTCCAGTTTTGATATTCTTTTAAGTGACTCAAGTGAAAGCCTCCATATGTCCAAAATGACCCAAATGGCATCCCACCCGTGTTGTCTGTGAATCTGGCCTTTGTGTTAGAGGAGCTGCAATGGGTCTGCTTAATCACTTCCCAGCATGGCAGCACGAACTACTCAGCTCACTCTGTTCCTGGGGCCAGTTCATGTTGCTTTTGGGTAGCAGTTCTCATAGAAGTATTTGATGTAGAGATAAAGGAGAAAAAACAGAAACAGTCCACCTTAACCCTTTCTTTAAAATAGTAATTATGGGTATTTTAAAATTTCTCAGCCCTTGTTTGCTATTTATTAGAAAAATCCTTATTTAGAAAGTGTATATATCAAAAAGGAGGCCATGGGCCAGAGGGTTAGCTCAGTGGTTCCGGCACCTGCCTTGCAAGCACAAGGTCCTGAGTTCGATCCCCGGTGACCACATATAATGCTGGGCGTGGAGATTCATGCCCACTGGCAGTCAATACTGCATACCACAGTGCTGGGCGTGGTGGCTCACGCCTGTAATCCCAGCACTCAGGAGGCAGAGACAGGAGGATTGCTGAGTTCGAGGCTTGCCTGGGCTACTTAGTGAGCTCAGAGCCAGCCTGAACTACAAAAAGTGAGACCCTGTCTCAAAAAAAAAAGGAGGCCATGTAGAACACATACCCATCCTTCAAGCTCCTGGAGGCTGAGGCAGGAAGATAGCAAATTTGAAGGTAGCTTGGACAGCTTAGCAAAACTGTGTGTCAGAAAGGATGCAGCTGATAGAGTACCACTGGTTTTGGTCTCCAGTACCACAACGAAATTTCTTGTCCATAATCCCTAAAGATCCTATTGTGTAAATAGTCAGGCAACTTTTTTTTTTTTAATTGAGTCTCTATGGGCCAGCACAAGAATGTGATGAGGTCTGAGTGTAGTTGACCAGACATTGCAGCACCTTTCTGGGTCAGTAATGTGCTGGGAAATGTTTAAAACTGGCTCGGGGAGACAGGCTAGTTTACAATGTAAGTCTGTTTTCTGAGTAATAATGACTACGTAGCCAGTTGGTGTATTTCTGTTGTACACATGCGGCAGATAGATGTGATTTCAAGAGCATAGGCAGTAATAAAACAGTGCGATAATTAGGAAATGATGAATCTTAGTCTTTACTACCTTTATTTTTAATGGGCATCATAGTTTATAAACAGTCTCTGAGGATGGCTGTTAAACAGCTTCCTCATGGTTTAAACAGTTGACTTGTCTTCTCTGGCACATCGGTATTGGGAGGTGCTGGGGATTGAACCCAGGGCCCATGCAGGCTCAGCACGTGCTCTGCCCCTGAGCTACCCCCAGCCCACTGTCATTTATCTTCTGTTTGTTTGTTCATTTTTTTGCAGTACCAGGGATCAAACTCCGGCTCTTAACTGGCATTCATCTTGGCTTTTGATTTTTGCTCTGGATTGAAATTAGAAATACTACTGAAAAAGCTGAGGGACTTTGGTCCAGCCAACTTCTAGGTAATCCCTAGTCTCGAGCTGATTTTATTATTGACCTGAGGATTTATGTGGCACAAGTTGGATAAACCTAGAATCACATTTCAAGGTATTTGGGACCAACTTTAACTCAGTAAGTCACGCTATAGTTGGTAACATATCTTTTCAATGAATTATGAACTTTAAAATGTATTTCCCTCGTACCAACCTCTCACATATAATCATTTTTTAAATCTCAGAAATCTGCTAATTTTAAAAGATCCTAAAAAAAGACTTTCCAGTATCCCAGGGAGTTCAGTTTCCAGAACCATATTAAACCCCTGAAGTGTCCCTGCTAAGGTTGGTCCAGGACCGAAGCACGCCTACCCTGGTGAGCTGGGTGTGCCTTTCCTGAGATGTTTGCCACATCATTAGGCTAAGGGGATTATGGAGCTCTTGGTTTGTCTCAGCAGTAGGTGCTGGCTTCCTCGACTTTGTCAAACATGATTCTCCTCAAGTGATTAGAGAAGGAAGTGAGTATATGTTGTGGTCACGGTTTTACAAGGGGATTAGATTTAATACAGGTCACCTAATTTATAGGATTATTTTAGAATATTACCCAAAAAGTCATACGGACAAATGCAAGAGATTAGCTGCATACTAGAGGTGCAAAGAATCCTGCCAAGGGCTGGGATCCCACAGCGATATCCCTCACAGGTCCAGCTGAAGGCTAGAGTCCACGCCAATGCTTTCCACGAATCCAGCCCGTGGACTAGACCCCGTGCAGTATCTCATGCTTGTCCCTGTTGAGGATCCACCTCCCAGAGGGCCCAACGCCAGTGGTGGAAGCCAGAGAACCTGCGCTGATGGGCTGAAGGATTTGTGTCACCAGGCTGAGGGATCTACCCTGGAGCCAGGAAGTGACGCTCACAGTGACCCTCAGAGCTCCCTGAAGAGAACAGCAGCCATTCCCAGGGACAGCGAGGCCCTGAGCTCCTCCAATGACAACAGCCAAGTTTGCATCAGGAAAAGCCTCTATAGCAAGCTTCTCCTAGAAAATCAATAGCCCCTGAGTTCCCCTCCTGTTCTTTTTTGTGACTGTTGGTGACAATTCTCAGGTGGGTCTTCCACCCCAGACCACACTGACTCAGTTCTGCTGGGCGTTCCACGTTGCCCATTAGTTAATCCACCACAGTGCAGAGGGCCATCCAAAAGCAAGAACAGCCCCTCATAATTCTTGAGCAGAAATCCAAATTGTAAGTCTGGTGCTACTGCTTTTTGAGGACATGGACATGATTGGAGTAAGATGTTAGACGCATCTCTCCCATCTTACAGGATCGTTTATAAAAGCAGTAAAAATGTGGCAGATGGTGGATCCTGCCTCAGAATCATGCACCAACCCTTCAGGATGCACTTCCTGGAGACTGCTTGTGTGCCCGGTAGAGAACACACTGCACTGGGCAATGACCACCATGGTGTTTTATATTTGTTATACTATCCCAGCCTGATACAAAAATATTATTTGTGAGAGATGGATTGAAACAGTATATCTCTCTTTGTTAAGGTTTCATCTCAAGGCTGATGATTTCTATTAACCAAAATTGATAAAACTCCTCCTTTTCCAGGGGCCAAATCCAAGGCCTAGCTACATTTTACTGTCCTAGATGATATGAAAATAAACCAGAATATGAGACAGATCCTGCATATAGCCTACAGAGCCAAAATATTTGCTATCTGACCCTTTAAAAGTTTGCCCACCTCTGAAAAAAGTCAAACCCTGATGTTCCATGAGCTCAATAGGATTTGTAAGATATTTTATATTAAGCTAGTTGGCAACATTCAGATGTAAAGTGTCTTGTTACGATTGAGGTTTTTCAGCTTGTGTTGGAGGCTGGCTGGCTAAGCTCCAGCTCCTGTGCTGTGCGGACACAGCCAGCTCCAGGCGACAGCTCTGGCTCCGAGGGTTGGGAGTGGGCTTGTCCCAGAGAGAGCAGCTTCCAACTTTCTATTCAAGTCACAAGGTTTCTTCCCTGACTGGCTTGAGACTGAACTGTAACTTCAGTTCTTGTACTTCCAAAAAAGCTAAAATTCTTGGTTTCATTTTGCATTAAATTTATAAATTAATATAGAGAGAATTTCTAATCTTAAGGATGAAACACCCTCACCAAGAATAAGGGACATTTTTCCATTTGCTCAACTATACTTCTGTGTTTTTCCACTAATAATTTTTTTTTTTTTGAGACATCGTCTTGGTTTGTAGTTCAGGCTAGCCCTGAGCTCACTATGTACAACAGGCAATCCTCAAACTCAGCAATCCTCCTGCCTCTGCCTCCCAAGTGCTGGGATTACAGGCTTGCGAGGCAGATACTAGAACCACTGAGCTAAATCCCCAGCTGATTATTCACATTTCTTAAGTCCATCCTCAATACTTCGTTGTTGTTCTAGAAGTTTTTCTTCTTTTTATTTTCTAGCATTATTTGTACATTTGAAAGCTATTGGGTTTTTTGGGTTTGTTTTGTCCAAGATGTGAGCACTGTACCACTGAGCTGTACCCCAGCCTCTGCATATTAATTTTATATCCTGCTACCTTAGTCCATTTTCTGTTGCTATAACTGAATACCATAGGCGGGCTAATTTATAAAGAGGTTTTCTGGGCACAGTGGCTCATGACTGTTGCCCCAGGTACCAGAGAAACTGAGGCAGAAGGGTTGTTTCAGGCTGGCCTGGGCAATCCAAGGAGACTCTGCCTCCAAATCAGTATTGGAAAGGCTAGAAGGCAGCTCACTGGTGCCCTGGGGTGGGGGGGGGGGTTAGAGGCTTCCACAGAGCCCTGGCGCAGGAGCCTCTGTGGTTGTTCCCAAGAATGGGAGAGCTGGACCTGTGGAGGCTCCGTGGTGTGGCGGGAGAACTCAGGCCTTTGCCAACGGCCCCGCACAGGCCCCACTCCCGAACACCTTCAACACACTGACGTGAGGACAGCCCAACTTCTGGGGTCACGTTCAAGCCACACACCTCTGTACTCTCCTCTGTTTTGTTTAATTCTCTGGACTTTCCCTGGTCCCGCTCGTGTTACCTTGAGATAGACATGTTTCAACTCTTCCCGGTCCTGTTTTCTCTCGTGTCCACTTGCCTCGGCTAACAGAACTAATAAAGCTGATGGGACTGAGGGCATCCTTGTCTTGTGTCCAGCCTCAGTAGGAAACCAGTGCTAAGCAAAATCTGGCTTTTCATCATGTGTAACTTGTCATATTCATCAAATTCTTGTTTCCCAAACATTTACACAGAATGGTTGTTGACCATCAGATGCATCTCTGAGGGGATCATAGGGTCTTTCTCCATGAGTCCATTAATGAGGAGAACATCACGATGTTCCCTAACATTCCACTGTCCGTTCATTCCTGCTACAAAACCCATGGACTGTGCTGAATCACTTTCCTACTGTACTGAGTGTCTATTTGCTAATATTTTTAGAATTTTTCATCAACATTCATAAGTGATACCTATAAATTTTTCTTAATGTGCTGTCTTTACAAATTGAATATATGTTATACTTGCTTCATAAAAATATTTGGAAAAGTTCCATCATCTTACATGCTCTGAAACAGTTTTTGTAACCTTGAGACCATTTTATCTCTAAAGTACTCAACTCTTTTTTTTTCTTTTTGTTTGTTTTTTGTTTTTTGAGACAGGGTATCCCTTTGTAGTTCAGGCTGGCTCTGAGCTCACTATGTAGCCCAGGCAAGCCTGGAACTCAGCAATCCACCCCTCTCTGCCTCCCAAGTGCTGGGATTACAAGCGTGAGCCACCACACCCGGCACTGTGGCATGTGGTATTGATTGCTGGTGGGCATGAGTCTCTACGCCCAGCATTATATGTGGTTACCGGGGATCGAACTCAGGACCCCGCACTTGCGAGGCAGACGCTGGAACCACTGAACTAACCCTCTGGCCCAAGTACTCAACTCTTAATTTTAATATAAAAAATTACATCATTCTGTACACATCTGTCAAAGCTGTTTTGTGGTCCATTTAAGACTTGTCAGACATCTTCCTATGTCAGTCCGTAGATTTATCTTGTTTCACTTGCTATTTAGTATTTGTTCATAAAGATGTATTATAGTTTGCTGAGCCAAGATTGATGGACGTTGGTTTGTTTTTACCTTCATGTTATTTAAGACAATATTTTCAAAGAACATTTCTACACATATGTATTGGCACATTTGTGGGATCAGAGGGTGAATTCCATGACAGAGTTTCTGTTCACAGAGATGTGATCTAAAAAGAATATGTGAAATATAAGACACTTCTGAGTTTTATAGAAAGGAGAGGATGGGTAACAGCTATGAGAACTTTTAAAATCGCTTTTTCCATGGGAGAACTAATACTAAGTATTTTTTATTGAGAAGATGTATATAAAATGAACTGGGAATCTATTATCAAAAACAGATTTGTAAGAAATATTACTGTTAGCTGGAATTTATTAGTGAAAAAGTAGATGTGTAATTAATGTGCATGGGTTTTAAGGTTCAATATTAGCTTTCAAAAGTTAAGGCTCAAATGCTTTCTGAAGAAATTCTCTAAGATATACCTACAAGATATGGAAATGGGATTCTATGCAGAAAGGGTGAATAATTTTGCAAG
Source organism: Thryonomys swinderianus (assembly GCA_004025085.1). NCBI lineage: Eukaryota > Metazoa > Chordata > Mammalia > Rodentia > Thryonomyidae > Thryonomys > Thryonomys swinderianus. Next base: position 34,249 of record PVIC010015807.1, read on the forward strand.
CCAGAACTTGGAAGGCACTGTGTTTCTCATAACATTTTGAAAAGTAACTATGGGAACTTTTAGACTCATTTAAATTGAACAGATGTATGATTTTTTTCTATCCACTTGTGGTTGTTTTAGCATGTTTAAGGGAACCTGCCTCTCCTCTGCATGTGTTTCCTGTGCTCTGTGAGCTCTGAGAACCACACCTGACTGTATTTAACTTGCCTGGTAAGTTTCCATCAGAGGCATTCGGCTTGACTCTTTGGTCAAGTGGACCTAACATTTTGCCTTTAAATACCCTATGAAGATCTACAAGGATGGAATTGGCCTGTTTGTTTTTAATAGTTTACAAAGACACACTGTTTCTAACAGTTCCTCCCCTGATGGATCTAGAAAAGTATCTTTTCTTGAAACTGTATCAAGATTTGATGAAGCACAGACAACTTCAGGGAGCAGAGGGCCTGGACGGCCCAGTTATTTTATTTATTTATTTATTT
>PVIC010015808.1:0-34719 GCA_004025085.1 Thryonomys swinderianus
TCTGTGTTACATCTTTTATTTCCCACCCCACCCATTAATGTTTTACAGTATTCAGTGTGTCCATATAGTCTGGATGTATCATACGTGATGTCTTTGCTCATCTTGGTGAATATCTTACTAGGACAGACTATATTCACTAATATTTCCCTCATTCCCAAGCTTTGGCCTTCCATATGTGTGTATAATGTGTGTGTATACATATACATACATACATATATATACATACATACATATATATGTATATATGTTTTGTGTGTGTGTGTGTGTATACATATATCCCAAATACCCTTTCTATTGCTTTCTGTCCCAAAACATCAGGGAAAATGTCTTTAATAGCACTTGGAATCCAGTGTCAGAGTTCATCAATACTCTGTGAAGAATATTCACTTTAAAGTGATACACTTCGAAAAGTGTGAAACTCCCTGAGGAGCGGTGAGCAGATGATACGAGACTTTGCTTACTGGAGGTGTTAAGAATTCCAGAAACTTTATTCCAGCAGAGATTTTGGCTCAGCTGGACGATACTGACAGCCATTATCGGAAATAAGTATGTGCCCTACTCACAGCTTTTCTCCTCTACCTTTTCCTTTGCCACGCTGAAATCATTTCCTCAGCATCTGCATGTCTTATTTCACTCTATTCTTCTCTAAAATAGATGCATCACAAATATAGATGTCATCCTTTAGCCTGTTGAAGACCAGATTTAGGAGCTGAATGGAAAAAGGGCTTTGAGCATTTCCTGAGATCAGAACTGATGAAAGGTGCCATATAAATGTAAGTCATTACCATTATGGAGGGAGGAATTAGAGAGCCCATTTAGCAATGGCCACTGTTGCACACTCCATTTCCTTTTCCAGACTTGGAAAATCCTTCATTCTCGACCCCTTAGCCCAGCAGATGGCTGCATTGTCTTTTTAGCTTTCTTACAATACACCAAGAGCTAGAACTTGTACAGATGCCTTACCAGTTTTCTGTATCTTTTCTTTCTGCTTCTTTGGTTTCAGAAGGCACTGACTCTTTTGGCCTGATTTCTGAATGCACACCATCTGCTAAATCTCCATTTACAAAAATGCTTCCCTGGGGCCAAAAAATGGGTAAGTAGGGGGAAGGTGCAACCTCAGAATTAGAAGAAGCTTTCCCAGCCCGACTAGAGCCTCTCTATCACCAGGCATTGCTATCTCTTGCACATGCAGCAGATTCCCAGAAGGGCAAACCTGTCTAGAATTGACAAGACACAGTCTGAATGATGCCATGTGCCCTCATAGCCAAATTCCCATAGGTGGAAGAAGTCTGTAGCCTGAATGATGTCCTTCCTTTTCAGGCTACTTGGAAACAGTCTTTGATCTAAAATTGGTCGGGTACTGAGATATCACAACCACTGCTGTCCAGGTGAAGGGAAAACAAGGAGAAGAATCAATTTATATGTGTTACTTCTTAGTCCGGTGCCATTGTGAGGCAAGAAAGCCATTCCTAGACTCCAAATGTCAAATACTTGCCTTGCGTTGATGAATGCTGAAAATTAATCCTGAGCTCACCTCCCAGATATCAGAATCCTGCCATGTAGGTAGCTGGACTCCCTTGGAGCCTGACCTGCTCCACCTCTTTCTGCAGTTTCTCACTTGCCCTTTTGCCAGCTCCTCTTATCAGCCCTGAGTAGCATTTTGTGAGGCCATCTCTGCTGTCACTCAGCAGCAGGAAGAGGAGGCCCAAGCCAAAAGTAATACACTGCTCCAAGCACGCATCTAGAGTAAATTAATCACACACACACACACACACACACACACACACACACACATACACACATGGCATGTGAGGAAAATTTTCTAAAAAGTGGAATTAAAGAACAAAGAGGACTCACGGGAAGAGAAAGTTAAGACTGGAAGAAAAGAGGTAATAAAGAAAAATCTGATAAAGTGTAGACTGTTAACTAATTCAAGTTAAATTCTGGGTCCTCCTGGAGGAAGAGATAAAAGATTACTAATTAGATAACAGCTGCTGTATAGCTCAAGTGGGGTAATGGGCACCTGCCCATGTTTTGTGTCCTCTACAGAAAGATCTCCTCTCCTCTGCTCTCCTCTCTTCTCCTCTCCTCTCATTTCTTTTCTTTTCCCTTGTTCTTTTCTTCTGTTCCTTCTTTCTTTTTTCTCTTTGCTTTGGCTTTTGTTCTTCATTCTGTTTCCCAGGTTAGACTGTGACAAATAATAAATGACATTAATAAATAAAAAATAAACTATTTATAAAAATGACAAAAATACCATGGCCATACTTAATAGTTTATAATTCTAAAAGTCTCAAGTTTATTACAATGGAATTTGAATATGAACAAGAATCCACTCAGAGTAGGTAATCAGGAAGAAAATACTCAAGCTATCAGGCACAAAACCAAAAACAAGAGTTGTTCATGAAGTTTCAGAAGTTTCCTGTCCTGTGTATTAACCCACGGGCTGTACCCCATTCACCACTGGCTCCAGCCACTTTATTCAGACAGCTGATCCCACTTAAAAATCTTGAATCTCCTCAAACATGACTCTGGCCAACACTTTGGTTTGCTTCTCATGTGGCCTGAAGTCACAGTCGTCATTTAAACAAATAGGTGAGGGCATGAATATAAACAGTTGTTCTGGAGCTGATAGAGCAGCACATGGCTGTATTTATAGTTAGAATTAAAATTATTGTAGTGCAGAGTAAACACCCCAGTTTGCATCTTGGGCTTACAAAGATCAAATGACTCTTCTAGCTGCTTGAAGAGCTCAGGCTGGGAAGGTGAGTGTCAGAGGAGAGAAAGGGAGACAGAGAAGGACAATTTAAAAAAGCAGAAGTATGAGTCGTGGGAAAGATTTTAAGCTCCATGTTTTTCTTTGACATGAGCAGTTGTAAGAGGTGAGCATCTCTTTCACAATAATTTGATTTCAAGCTGTCTCAGGGGACCCGTGTTTGGAACTGGAAATAATCTTTGTGGGCTGTGATTGAATCATCTTTAGTTCCTTTTCTGTCTTCATAATTGCACGTGTTTTATTGAACCTCTCAGTTCCTTCTAAGGTTTCTTTTTGCAAACTAAGAATTAATCAAATTAAATTTTGTAACCCATAACTTCCTGGCAACAAATATTTTATTTAAAAAGCCTTAAAATTCACAGCATCTTCTTTGCAACACTGACATCAGAAATACAGCAGTTACACCTTTGAAGTATGATGTCCCTGGACCCTTCTCACAGTTGGCAAAGGTCCTCCAGTCCAGCTAGAAGTTTTTATTTATAGCCTATGGGGTTAGGGAATTATGTGATTCAGGTATACATGCAAAGAGGGTATAATTTCCACAGACGTGGCTATACTATAGTATGGAGTCTTTCTTGGCTGAAGAAATCAGTACAGCACACTTTCCAAAGCATGGCCTGACACTCAGCAGAGATAAGGGAAGCACTTTTAGTAAGAAACTGTGTCTTCACTCTATAAATGAACAAGTAATGAGACAGAGTACTTGCTAGAATTGCAGTCTAGCCTTGAGCCACTTAGCACTTAGTGCAAATTGACTAAATTGAAGGAAAAATGATAAAGACAAGAGAAAAATTTTAAAGCATTTACTCAGTGCCAAGGATGTACTATAAGTTTTAGTGCAGTTCTAGAAAGACAAATGAAGAACTCAGTTTTGCCACCAAAAAGGTTACAATCCTGGATTGTCCTTTATAATCTAAAAGAAACCAACTACACCCCACCTTACTATAAAGCAACCTAAAAGGATCATAAGAAAGTTACAGAGAGTGAACTGGTGTTGTCCGAGTATGCTGAATGCTTCCAGGCTTCAGTGCAGCAAGGAAGGCAGTCTAAGGAAGCACTTTTTGAAATAGGTCTTAAAAAGGTAAAAAAGTCATTTGGGATTGGAGATAGTGAAAATGATGAGATCCACATGAAACACAGTATAGAAAGGGGGCCCCATAAGCAAAGGCACATAGGCTGGGTGTGATGGCACATGCCTGTAATCCCAGTTGAGGCAGGAGGCTCACCATGAGTTCAAGGCCAGCCTGGGCTACATAGTGAGTTCAGGGCCAGCCTAAACTGTATAGCTAGACTTTGTCTCAAAATAAAGTAAAATAAAATAAATAGGTAGAAATAGCCAAGGAACATTTGGGAAGTGATGTTTTGTTGAAGTTTATGTCGGTAGTTGGAGAATTATGCAAACGGGGTAAGAAGAGAATGCAGAGGTCATGCTTTGACGGAGTCTTTCCCATATTTAGAATACTGTGCTTAAGTAGGCAGTGGAAATCTACTTTTTAAATAACTAAAATCATGAAATGATAGCATTATACTTTTCCTTCATGCACTACTCTTTCCCTCTCATCTGCACTCGGCAACTTTGCCCCCTCCCTGGATTCCTCCTATCACTTCTGTGTCTGGATGGTACCCGCTGTGCAGCCCTTCATTCCCCACCATACTGCGCCTAGATGATGAGCATCATAAAGGCATCATATCTACCCGAGTGATGAAGTAAAATCACATCGTAAAGGAGTTATTGGTGATTCAGCTCTTTCTCCCTCTAGCTAAAGTCAAAGATGATTCCAGTGTGTTGGCCCCAGGCCATGGAGTCATGGCACATGAGTCAAGTCGCAGATGTCAGAGAGAGAATCTGGGTGGCGTGTGAGGCTGTGAGCTGTGAAATCAGAAATTGGTGGTGGTGCACAGAGCTCAAGATTTACCAAAGGAGAGACTCGGGAAAAGAAGAAAAACCCCTGTAGTCTTGCATAGACAGAGGGGCGGACTAGGAAGGAATCAAGAAAGATAAGTGAAGAGTCATCAAAATGTGGGAGCAAGGGACAAAGAGTGAATCTAAAAAGCGATCAGTGGGTGCAGAAGCTGCAGATTTCATAAAGAGTGAGTGTGTACAGACATCTTGATCGCCCTGAAGACGTATGTTTACAGCTTGGTGGGCCATGCCCAAAGTCCAGAGGACAAGGAGAGAATGAGAAAGAGAGTGATGGGAATTGGGGCTACTTTTGCAGAAAGCTTGGGTGTGGTTCTAGTAGTGTTCTGGCTTCTAAAGACTTTGTTCCTTAGGCTACCCCTTGATAAGAAATGACACTAATGTACCTCAGTAGGTCCTAACTATGACATCTTGCAGTGTTGGGAGCCCAAATACAATGCTAGAGGCCCTTTTTACCATGTCTTTCCACTTTCCTATAAAAGCCATGTGTAGAAAAGCAAAAGTATTTGAAAAGAAAAGAAATTCCCAGGCAGCTCCCCTCTCTCTGCCTCTTGGATACATTGGCAATGTTTGGCTATAATAATGACTATTTAAACACTTGTGAAAAAAATTCCCCTGAGGTACCCTGTGTATGCTGTGCCACTCTAAATATGTGGAAGAAACATCCAAGTTATCACAGGCTCTCTAAATATACCTGTTACTGAACATTTACTGTGTGCAAAGGGTAATACTTGGTATTCCAGAGCTCTTTGCAACTTTGTGGAATACAGTGTACCTGTGGTTCATAGCAAGCTTGTGCCCTGAAAATGACTGGGCGCTCTTTAGTCAGTCAGAACATACCATGGTGACAGGAGCACTTAGGAAGACTAGAAGAAAAGAAAAAGCAAGGAAGAAATGAGAAAGGTAGCACACACAGAACCACCAAAGACCAAGTGTAGACAAAGTTAAATCCATGCTCTGTGGCCAGCAGTGGGCGCTGTAGAAATCCAGAGTCAGAAAAATAAGTCTTCATTAAAGGACAGCTATGGGGTGGAATTGTGGAGAGTGGTACATAATGAAAGAGCATATAACAACAACAGGGGAGAGGGCGGGCAGCGTGGGTAGCCATGTGCAGCACAGAGGACGTAGGCAACAGGACAAAGGTCACTAGACATGGAGATGAACAGCAGGGGTGGAAATATGTGAGGATACAAGAAAGCACCAGCTAGATCAAAGTTAGCAGTTGAGTGTGGGTGGATTTTTAAGAAGTATGGCTGCCATGAACAGAATGCACAGGGAAGATGCATTGAGGTGAACAGGTCCTGGGGCTGAATGCTGTCGAGCTGAGCAGTAAGTGCTAGGTGAAATGATGAAGTACCGTGAAACATGGCTGTACTCAAGGACCTTGTGCAGCTATCAGGAGACAGAACTTAACATGGACACATATGCAAGACAATTAGAATAACAGGAGTCTACACATCTAATGACTAGAGATAAAAACACATTAAACAGAAAAAGAACCTGTCAAATACTTACAGTGATGCGTGACATGTTGTAAGAGCTAGGTTATGGTTGGTGTTTGCACTATTACATAAAGGATTCACAACAAGTTGGATACAAAGGAGATATGGAGGCAGAGTAGAGACAGCTGGCCCAAGTAGTTTCCCTTCTCTTCTATGATGGATGCAGAACATGGCTGTGAGTCAGTACAGGTCTGGGGCTTCCTTACTGGTGGAGGAGCTAAGGACATGTGAGAAAAGGCTTTTCTTAGGGCTCTATCATAGTTTGCCTTAGGTTTAAACGGGGCAAGTGATTTTCAAAAAAATGTTAACTTACCATTATTTGATCTTCAAAATGCAGTTGGGCCTGAACAGAGGTATTGCTTTGTCACTTGACAGACAAGGGCATCAGAACCCAAAGGCACCCGGGCAGATCTGCCCCGAAAAAGCACCAGATCTCAGGTTTCCTGAGTCTTCCCAGCAACACCCCCTTTCCCTCCCAATTCTGTTCCCTGAGTTTTTGACAAGGTCACAAGTATGACTCACCCTCTGAGTTATCCCCCAAGAACTTGTGCCAGTGTGTTAAATAGTGGAGCCCAAAATGAGGAACTAACTAACAGGCAATTCAGTCTTTGCTGAAACTTGTCTTTGACATCAAGGAAGATCTTTGGAGCCAAGATTAACCAAGCCCGCGGTGTGAGGCAGAGCCTTCATTTCACCTGGGGCCAGAGGCGCTGCTGCAAGGGGAGAGTTTATTTTCACAGCCTCGGAGCTACATGATTGCCTCTACTTAATTGAGCTGGGATGTTGATCTTTCCTGCTTGTGGCATTCCTTGTCCTCAGGCCTTCAGACTCTGGAATCTAAACCACTGGATCTCCAGTTTTCAAGCCTGTGAACTAAACCATGGACTTTCTTGGCCTCCAGCTAGCAGAAAGCAAATCAAGGGATTTTTTAGCTCCCATGATCACATGAGCCAATACTTCACAATCCTGAATACACGATTCATTCCAATTCTCTGAAAATCCAGACTCCTAGAGAGTTGGAACTTGGTGCTAAAGCAGAAGTTAAGCTGCTCGGCACAATTCTAAGGTCAGAGAAAGACATGGAAAAAGTTGACACACATCTAGTTGTAATCATGTGCTGCTTGTTGTGGACACTACTATGCTTCTCTTTATTCTCTTCTGCTCACTTGCTTTTTCCCTGTGGGCACTAGGACAGGCATGAGGGAGGACATGGGCCTGAAACAGAGCTGCCTCATGGATGGTTCTGTTCTACCTAAGTTAGCCAAGGCTTTGCTCACCATGCAGTCAATGTAAGCTGCAAATATTCTGTTCCAGGAAAACAGGGAGAAAGGAAGGAAAGGAGGGAGTCAGGAAGGAAGGAGAGAAGGAAGGTGGGAAGACAGGAAGAAAGGAGGAAGAGAAAGAAAAAATTAAGAAACAAAAGGTGTGTTTAAGGTCTGTGTAATCCCAATTGACTATGATTATTATCATATTTCCTGGCCTTTTGCTCAAAACATCCACTTCCCTTTCCCTGTTACATGATGAGTTTAGAGTCCTTTGTCAGAGGTACTAAGGCATCTTTGTTTCTGAGTATTGGCTCTCTCGAGTGACAAGCCAGGACAGCATGTCAGCCCCACCTGCACTATGGACACTAGTAAGACCCCAGAGCCACTTTGTTCATGTGGTCCAGTCTTCCCCAGGGCTGGGGTTGAAACTTCTTGGTCCTGAGCAATAGTTCTCTTCATTTTTCATTTTGACAGTAATAACTCAGAGCCAAACTCTAAAATATCCATCTCCTCCTTACAGCTCTAAATACATATATTAATTATTGAAACAGAAAAAAGAAAAGTGTAGTAGTTTTTCAGAAAACACCTATGAATGCAGCTGTAGGTAAATAAATAATGGATGCCAGGTGTTAAAATATCAATTCCTGCTGCATCAAGTCCAAAATTGTCTAGCTTAGTACATGCTTCATATCTACCTTAACAGACACCACTTTGTTTCCTGAACATTTTCAGCTTATTCCCTTGCTGTGCAACGCACTAAATCTCTTCCTTATCTGTAGAAAATACCACCATTAGCACATCATTTGACACTACTATCACCACATTGGCTCCCTTCATGTAGAAGATTCTCTCTTTTTCCATCTGATTTCCAAATATTACCCTTAACCATCCTGGAATCTTCCCCTTCTCTGACGTAACTGATTTGTTCAATTTCATTTCAGTGCTTAATTATATATGGCCCTGTACCTTTTACCTTTGATAACGATGTCTTGCCAACTCAGACCAAATTCAGGTTGGGGGAGATCAGAATCATGACAGAACTGCACAGATCTTGACATGGTGCCCAGCACAGATTCTATTAACCAGCTGACTGACTGGGTTGATCCTTGCAGGGTACCATGGGTTCCTTTCCTAGACTTTGAGAAGCATTAATCTAAGACTAATCTAATTCTATGACATCAAAGGCAGCCTAGGAAAGGGGGGAAAATGGCTCAGGGGTTTAAGTCCCTCCAACATAGATTTAGATGCTAAATCCCCCACTTACACGTGGCATGAACTGGGCCACTTAGCACCTTTGATCCTTCTTTTTCTCATCTGAAAATGAGGCTATTGATACCAACCTCGCTGAGCTTTAGGAGAACTAAGGAAAGCAGGCACAGGACAGGACACAGGTTCATCCAACACACTGCTTACTACATAGCTGTTAATAACGTTCATTTCCTTTCACTTCCATTTTGGATAATTTATTCAAGCCCAGAAAATACGAAAACAGCAAATTGCTATAGAAGGATCCTTCTTTAAGCAGCAGGCTTTCCTTCCCAATTATGCTCTTACTGGGATGAAGCTCTATCTCTGAACACACACAACACGCACACAGAGAGAGTAAAACAGCTGAACCGCAATGGGATTTGATGGTGAAGATAAGGTATCAATTATACAGTTACAATGGGTAAGCGACACAAATACACTGCAAAGTTCGCTGTGCTCACATCCATGGACCTTACAGTTTCTCTTGAAAGGAGTGCCAGTTTCAGTTTCAGTAGCACCTCTTTGTACCCCAGTTTATTACTAAACCCACACCTAACATACAGTCAGAAGAAAAGTCATGAAACATATACTCATTTTCCATTACAGCTGTAACAAAGTATGATGAATATAGCAGCAGAAATCAATACAAATATGCTCTTCTCAGTTTCTGTAGGTTAGAAGTCCAGTACACTCAGCTGGGTCTTCTGGGTATGCAGAGGGATGTGTTCCTTATTTGAGGCTCTGGGGAAGATCAGATCCCAGGAGCAGATTTCAGCTGGGTACTCTCAGCAAGAGCAGAGCACAAGAATCAAAAGAATGGCACAGTGACCCTGTGTCTGATACCGGTTCCTACGGCCGTGATACTACTTACCTTGATGGTAAGTACTCACCAGACCACCTTATAATTTTCTAACACATCCGGATGACTCGACAAAGCCTTTCTCTAGTTGCTGCCTGAATGATGGAGTTTTAATGGCGCTTTCTCAGAGTGCACTGGGGAGGCAAAGCAACAACCAAACCTGCGTGTAATACAGGAACTGTTTGCACACTAGGAGGAAGTAGCTCAGAGTCTGTAGAAAATCAAAATACTTCTCACTCGTCATTTCTTTTCACAGTTCAGAATCTGTGTTCTCTTTCATGTGGAAAGTTAAATAACTCCTTTGCTTGGATTTCTTGTTGACATTTCTTTTTGTGGGAGTCAGGGTGGGGTTCACTCCACGCTCTTGCTGCTCCTCATTCTACAGCTTCGTGGCATTTTCATGAAATACCAACCGCCAGAATTCTCATAATCACAAAAGCATGTGCTTTCTCCTCACATCCACCAAAATTCTTTCTCTCATTAAAAAATAGAAAGTTCAGAAATTAAATTAGAAAGCTGAACTTGATATCTTTAAATTCTTTTGGTTTCAAGAAAAAAAAAAAGCTGCAGTTTCCCTAATTTCCTTTCACTTAAATGTTACTCCTGAATGGAGAAAATTGTACAAAACGTCTGAAGATTTGAGACGCTGACATGAGGGGGGGATTTATATTTCCTTGCTATTAAAAAGAAGAAGAAACCCTCAGTTATGTCTAATCTTTGGGAACGCCATGCCCTGTCCAACCCGCAGATTGTTGGCAGCCTCATAACTCTACACAGAATGTTCTTTTAAGCCCGTTTCCCCTCCCAAGCCTTTCCCGTGAAGTTATTAGTCTCAGCTTTTAGAAACGTTTTTATTCAAATAAAGCATGGACTTGAAGTTGGGTCTTCTGGCATTGTTTCTGCTGGTGGCAGAGAGATGGTCCCAGGAAAAGCAGACCTACTGAGCTGACTGGGCCTCAGTGGGTCTTTCCGTGTGTAATACTATTGATCTCTCCAATATCCGGTACCTACTTTGTAAAGCTGTGATTTGAGAGCTCCCTGCCCAGAGGAAGTTTTATCTACTCCCTCACAAAGAACCAACCGTCAGCCCCTTTGCCCTGCCCCAGCTTCCATTCCTGGCTGGACCTAGGGTTTCCTCCTTCCTTTGGTGCTTTACAAAGGGCAGTTGGTGTGGACTCGGCAGTAGGTGTCCCTGGAGGAATCCCGCATACCGTCCATGCAGTAGAGGCAAGCACTACTGCCTTTGGGTCAAAGAATCCTGATTTGCCACATCTGGTTATTCTGCGTGTTTTGAAATAGAGACTTATAGGATTTTAAAAATATATTCATGATCATTCTGTCATTTGTTCATCAGAGCTCTGTAAACTGAATCCCATATAACTTCTTCAAGAAGTAGCCCTAGGGGATTTGTTCAGTTCCTCGAGTCAAAAAGTGATTGAGCACCTTCCAGTTTAGGGTGGTGAGCTATATCACTGGGAAGAACTGGAAGAAGAAAAGGGCTGACCGAAGAAATCAAACCTGAAGTCCTCGGGCAAATGAATGAAGTGACCTCTGTCTCTGTTTTCTCAAGGCTATAATAGCAGTGCAGTAGTAGCGTCCTCATAGGGAGGCTTGCTTATAAGACTGAAGCGTAACCTCTGACTCATGAAACATGCAAAACGGTGTCAGTGGTCATAATTATTATTAAACTTGTATTAAGCATCTATGGTACACCTACATTTCTTTTATATTTTGTATATGATGATTCCAGTTACTTTTCAATAGTAGCATACAGAAGATGACTGAAATTTATAATGAGCATTTAAATTTTCAAAAATCTATCACATGGAAAAGCTAAAAAAAAACTCCCTGTTACTTTCAACACTTATCCTATTGTTCTAGCCAGTTTCTGAAGCAGCTGTGGAAGCCCTTTTTCATATCTTTATGAAATATGATCAAAAACAGTGCGTGCTATTGCCTCACCCAGGGGAAAGGCCAGCTGAGAACACGGCACTGTGTCTTCATCCACCTTACTCACCAGGTCTGGTATTGAGCAGCTCTGGGCCTGTCTCTGAACTCAAGGTGACCATGAAAGGTAAAGGTCTCTGACTGAATCTGAACATCCAGTCAGCCATGTGACAGCACAGCTAACGACACCCATAGAAGAGAACTTTCAGGACTGTTTCCAAAAGTGGCTAGAACACTGAGATACATTTGTTTAAAGCAATGGGAAGTGTTGTGAAGGGAATGAATGGCGGTGATGATTAGACTACGGTAAACTTTTAAGCATTTAAATATTTATTGTATTTTTCTACCACACTTTGTGTATCACTTTTGGTACAGTGTTAAATACATGTAATTGTCTTCATGAAATTCCCCATGAAGCCGCTGTCTACTTTTATCCAAGAATGCTTGGAAACATCTAGAGAAGGATAAAGATGGAGGAAGAAGGCCACTGGGATGCCTGTGTAGCTCAGATGATTTGGGGGTAAAGGAAAGATGAGTCAGTCCTCCTGGAGGGATAGGGAGCGCAGCATTCTGATGAAGCTTCGAGGGCCTGGTGGCTGGATGGAGAGGAAAAGGCAGACCCCAGGAAGAGGAAGCCATGGCAGGAAGACAGGAGCTGAGAGGAGAGGAGCTGCTATGCCTGGCAGAGGGTTTGTCCTACCTCGGAGGACCCTGCCCTTTGGAATGCCACCCAAAAGTTTTGAGCTGGCAAGGACGAGGGGGTAGAGTGACATTCTCCCAAGTGTCCCCCAGAGCAACTCCTTTTGAACTATTTGTGTTCAAGGAACCCTTTGTTTTGTCTTATTTTCCCTAATCCATTTGTGTTCAGTGTTTATTAAAGTAGAATTCAAGTGTATATCCTAGGAAAATGAACTAAAGATGACATGTAGTGCTTTAAAAGTACAGTTCAAATTTTGTTGATGATTAGATTTATAAAGGTAAAATTATAGATATTTTATCAAATTGTTAGAAGAGTTTCAAAAGGTTTTCTTCTAATTTGTGCATTTCCATTGGGCTGTGCACAGGCACTGACCCCTGGGCTACATTGAAATAGTAGCGCTTCAGAAAAGTGACTCTGTCAGAGGAGAAAACAAGGGCAGAGGAAGAGGTGGGAGGCAGGAAGAACTCTGCGAGATAGATGCGGAGTCGTGAAAAGAAAGAAAAAAGAGAGAAGCTAGAAGGCCAGGGTCAGGACAAAGGACTACAGAGGAACAGAGAAGGAGGAAGCAGTAGGAAGAAATCTAGGATTTTTCCACCTTTGGATCTATGGTGTTTTCAATACTAAGTTAGTTTGAGAATTTAAATAAAGCCTAAAGAAGGTCTCTGCCCAGATCTAGCCCAACTTCCCAGGTAAGTGATGACTAAATTTACCACAGCCTACTAAAATAAAGCCAGACAATCAGTGAATATGCATATATAAGTATGTACATATATTTCTTTTTGAAAACAGGAAGGATAGTAACTGATCTTTTTTTTAATTGAATTCTTTATTGGTACATTTTATATACAGCTCACAATCGTACTCAACATTGGGGAATTTATACCAGTATATGACATGAGTGAATTCTCATTTTTACCCATATCCCTACCCACTCCACAATCCCCCACCCCCTCTGTACATGTGCTTTTTCTTTTCAAATCATATTTATTCTTCCCCCTCATTACTTCCCCCAGCTTTTTTTTTTTTTTTTTTGAGACAGGGTCTCACTTTGTACTTCAGGCTGGCTCTCAGCTCACTATGTAGCGCAGGCAAGCCTCGAACTCAGCAATCCTCCTGCCTCTGCCTCCAGAGTGCTGGGATTACAGGCGTGAGCCAGCAGGCCACGCATTCTGGTATGTGGTACTGATTGCTGGTGGGTGTGAGTCACCACACCCAGTATTGTTATTTGTGGTTACCGGGATGAACCAGGGACCTTGCACTTGCTAGGAGGGCACCTGAACCACTGGGCTAAATCTCTGGCCCAGTAACTGATCTTTTGAGTTAAGAGCAGACCAGTTTCATTCAAAAAACACAGCCACCTCATAAATTTCACTTTCATTGCATATGTAAAATATGCTACATAGAGGGAAGTAAAATCAGTAAACAAAGATACCTGAGTAGAAAGAGTTTAGGATACTACTAAATAGGCCTGAAGTGAGCATCTTTAAAAATTGAATTACTGTCCTTTTGTTCTTGCCAAGTCTCTGTTCCTCACTTTTCAAAGTCTGGTTTGACCAGTTGGTGTACTGCTCTTGTGTGACCCTGTTGTCAACGGCTCCGGTGTATAAAGATCAGGAAGGGTGTAAAAATGGGTTGGAAAGATTCACATCCAAGGAGAAACACTCTTTCCCATTGAGATGTTTGCATTTCTCTGTCCTTAAGAGTCTATCTCACTATAAAAGAGTCAATCTGAGCCTGGGCCCACTGTCTGCATATTCTATCTACATGTTAGACACTGTTGACATCTCACCTGTGGGACCATTTGCCTCTCATTTGCTGTTCACCACTTACTGTGAGATGGAATTTGGACCTCAGTTTTGGGGACCTTGTCAATGGATTGCCTTATGCCAAAATAAACTGATGTTTAATACTATTTACAGCTTTTCTCACGTGAGCAGCCCAAATATTTTAAAGATTCTGTAACTAGTCAGTAAATTACTAAAGCCTGAGAGTAAAGTTAATATCCTAAAATTAATTCTTGGCACTGTCCACCACCATGAGAGATATGGTAGTTGTATATGAAATCAAGAGTTTGGGGCCAGAGGGTTAGCTCAGTGGTTCCAGCGCCTGCCTCGCAAGTGCAAGGACCTGAGTTCGATCCCCGGTAACCACGTATAATGCTGGGCGTGGAGACACGCCCACCAACAATCAACACCGCATACCACAATGCCGGACGTGGTGGCTCACGCCTGTAATCCCAGCACTCGGGAGGTAGAGACACGAGGATTGCTGAGTTCGCGGCAGCTTGCCTGGGCACCATAGTGAGCTCAGGGCCAGCCTGAACTACAAAGCGAGACCCTGTCTCCAAAAAAAATAAAAAATTAAAATAAATTTTAAAAATATGAAATCAGAGTTTATCAAATGCATTTATTAATTACGAGACTCATCAAAAATTTATATAACATCACATAACCTTTAACACACTCTTAAGTGGTTCTGTCTATAAAGGCAAAAAAGTCACACATCTTTCCAACTTAACCTAACTGCATAATTCTTAATTTTCCAAATATACCCATTAATATCTCAAGAAATACTAACATGCTACAGATTCTGGTTTGGGAAATATTATTCTAGTTTAATTCCCTAAAAATTAAAAGCAGCAGAACAGAATCAAGGCTCAGAGGGTGAAGTGTCTTGCCAGATCAAGCAATAGTGCACAAACTTGACCTAAAAAGCACATCTCCACACCTGGGACTCTGTCCTCAACTCTGAGAAATTATTTCCAAAATACCTACTGCCACCTTCCCTAGACTATGGAGGCATTCCCAGCAGGAATGAGACATACTTTGGAAGAGGAGTGCGCATGCACACATGCATGCACAACACTCATTTTTATATATGTGCACTCTTGGGATATCAAAGCCTCTTTGGCACAACACCCCAGGAAACAGGCTGGAAGAGGAAGCAGGTGCACAGGACCAGCACTGGAGGCCACAGTGGGTTTGGAGGCTCCTTGTTTGCAGTTGGTATTAACCTTGGGCTGTTGCAAAGGCCAAAGCTTGGCTCGCATTTGATATCTGAAGCTCTGACATTCAAGAAGTTCCAAAGCAAATGAACCTGAGTAAGTAAATAATTAAACCACAAAGAAAAAGCCAGTATTAAAAAAAAAACTGTCAGCAATCTGGTGTCAACTCAGAAGCACAGGGTTATTGGGAAGTAGCAGGATCTTTATCCATTCAGTTGTTCCTATACAGAACACAGAATCCTTTCAGAAGCCTACACACGCACCATCCTGTGTTCGAGGCCTTACCTTGGCAATCTAGGTACAGATCCCGAGAAATGAGAAGCATTTAGGACAGCCAGGTAAATAATTGGTCATCGATATGACTGTTGATGTTAAGAACACTGGTTTCCAAATGCCTAAATTTGAAGCTGTTCAGTCACACTCACTGATGACAGTGTTCGACACTTGTCCCTTTCAGGATGTGCTGAAAGAAAAGGTGTACTGTTGTAGGGCTTTTCTGTTTCCAAGGCCCACGGATGTGTCTTTGGGCATGTTTGGTCCATTTTAGATAGTTATTAAAAAAATGGAAGGCTGGGGATTTAGCTCAAGTGGTATCAGCACCAACCTTGGATGCACAAGGGCCCAAGTTCAATCCCTGGTACCACAAAAGAAAGAAAAAGGAAGGAGTATATGTGGACAATATATAATTGCTGAAAAAGAAAGCAAAGTAAGAAGGGATGGTAGTCAGATGGAGGCTAACTTTGATTGTAAGCCCTGGCCACTGTACATCAAGAATGAGCACGAGCCAGAAAAACTGGCTGCAGCTGGCAAACGTCCCAAATCATTCAGTAGAATGAGGGCCCAGGAGTGGGGAAATGCTTCTTGATGGATGAATTGGATTGTGAATAAAACACTGCCTTCCAGGCACTAGCCTTTGAATTACCCTGATATGTTGATTTAATTCAGAACCTTGATGTTTCCCGAACATTGACTTTTTAACCTTAATTGTGTTCTGATTTATTAGTAGATTGCTGTGCTTTTTATGTCTCCCTGGTAGAAGTTAAAACCTTGTTTCTCAGAAAGATTTCATAACGAGGGACAGATCTGACGACCTGTATACTGAGTTCAAACAGGTCAGTGCAGCCTCTAACCGCAGACGTGTCTGACCCACTAAGAGCAGAAGAGAGCACCCATTTCACCCTCCAGGTCTTTTATCTGCCCTGTGTATCTATCTCAGACAGATCGTTACTTGCTATGGAAATAAATGGTGCTGGTGAATTGGAGAAATCTTCCCCAGCTTCTCAAGGGACCAGTCTTCATCTAACAAAATGTTCGGCATCATGCATTCTTCCTATTCTTATTCTTATTCTTATTCTTCCTATTCTTATTCTTCCTAATCTGGGATTAGGTAGACACCATCACAAAGCCTTTCTGTAGTCCTACAATAGATTCATCTTGCAACTGCAACCAAGGTTATACTCAGCCCACCAGCCAACATTAGTTTTTTGAATAGCAAAAAAAAAAAAAGCTCTGTTGTTCCCCAGCTTGCAAAAAAAAAAAAAAAAAAAAAAAAAACAGAAAACAAAACAAAACTGACAGTCACAACTTGATGACATAAAACACTGAAACAAGCTCATGTTTTAAGAGTGTCAATACAGACATCAACCTCAGAGGCCACGATTTTTCCATGAGCCTTCCCACCACATTTATTGCAAGGCAGTTTCTTTCCTGTTCCTAGTGCAGAGTATACAAGGAGAGAAGTGTCAGCGGAGCTCAGAGATACGGCATCTGCCTGTGCAGAGGAAACCGTGACATTTTATATTACATTTTATAGTGATAATAATCACAAAGCCAAAATAAATGGTAGCCATAATGAGCAACCATTAGAAATCCTATCCTAATAGCTTAGAATTGCTCAGTCCTCAGAGCACCTCTCTCCAACTTTATGAACCGTGATCCTCACAGTCTTCTACTTTGGGTGGGCAGAGCTAAATATGATTAGCCCCACTTAACAAATTTAATAGATGAGGAGAGAGAACTTTAAAGAAGGACTGTTACCCAGCGTCAGACGTCTGTTGTCTGTGTCAAGAGAAAGTTGCATTGCTGTTATGCTAAAAGTAGGCAATACAAAGCTTAGGACGTCTTCATTGATAGGATATGGACCCTTGCTCATCAGTCTCTGTTCAGGGATCTCCACATAGGCCGGGTTGATATTCCTCCCGGTGACCACAGGAGGCTGATTAAGGCCATTACCTACCCTGTTTGTAAAGCTATAGGATATGATACCATTTAACATTTTCATAAAACATCTTGAATTATCTCTGATCTCTTCAAGGATATCCCAGATCTCTTAAGGATCGTATAGAAACAACGCGTTGAGATGAGTATATTAAGTTGCAAATGAATAGTTGGTCTAAGAACCTGTATTTAATAAGAGGCTAAATCAGAATTTGGACTCAAACCTGTCTGACTTTGAGTTGGTGCTGCTTCTTCTCTACCAAGCTGCCAATTTAGATGTGTTCATTCCCCAAACATTGGCTAGGTGGCTGAGGACCCAAGGAAGCATTTCCTCTCCCCTCCACCAGCCCCCTCTGGAGGCTGAGCATAGCCTAGGGCTGGACTCCCATAGGAAGGATGCCATCACAGCGTCATATGAGTAAGGACTGCTGCAGACGTCCTGGCCCTGTACAGAACCTGGCCCCCAAGTGCGCATTTCCTTCCTGTTGCAAAGTGAAAGTTCAATACCAACATGTTCAGTGTTTTTTGTGCATGAAACTTGTATTCCTGGAAATTGCTTGTTTTTAACTTTACCCATAACCCTTTCATATACTCTGGCCCTTTGTTCTACGATGACTTCAAAAGACTTGCCTCACTGTAATAAAACTCAGTGATCTACACATTTCATCTCAGTTTAAGACTCACCTCACAATCTTACAACAAACTTAGTGAAAATTTTGGAACAGCTTTATTTCCATAATTTCAAACATAATTTAGTGTAAGGTACATTGGGGAGATGATCATAAAGATGATCACTGTGGACCCAAGATGACATTCTTTGTGTGCTGAATGAACCTAGCAGTGAACACTGATCAAGCTGGTGGTTTTGCTACAAAAATTTAGGAAGAGGTGATTCAGACTATAAGTGCTAGCAAATGGACTGCACTGCTGCTGTAAAAATCACAAGTGACCTAGATAGACAGAGACTCTGAGGGAAACAAAACATGAGCAAGGCTTGGGAAATTTGTTCAATGCAATTTAATATTCCATCTTTCTCCCTAACATCATCTACTGCATTTATGCAGACATCCCCTGGTATCCATGGGAAGGTTCATCCCAAGACTCCATTCTGATACCAAAGGCCCATATATGAGTGTAGCATTTGCCTATAACATATGTGCATCCTTCCCTATACTTTGAACCATCCCTGCATTACTTATACATAAAACATATACATAATACAGTGTAAATGTTACACAAATTGTTTTCATGTTGTATTGTCTAGAGAACAGTAACCCAAAAAGTTTATACATGTTCAATACAGCTGCAACTGTTGTTTTCTGTAATTTTTTCAATCTGTAACTGGTTGAATCCACAGATGTAGAATCCACAGTACAGAGGGCCAACTACTGGTTCAAAGATATGTGTCCTATCCATTATCTATTCATCTTTCTGATTTTATAGACTTGTAAATGTAGAAGTTCCTTCCTAATCGATGAGCTCAGGTTTCCAGAAAGCTCTATGAATGTGAATTTGGAAGTAAGGGAACTTTAGAACTCACCTACTGCCACAGTGTCCCCAGGTCTGAGGGTTGTGGTTGTAGAGGTGCCCAGGAGAAGTGATTCTGTGTCTCTCTTCTGGCTTTTGCAGGACCACTCAGTGAGAAAAGCCGTGAGTCTATAATTTGATCTTAGACGCTGATGAATGCCAAGAAGACAATTAACTGGTTCCAAGGATAGAGAGTACATACATGATAGGGGAATCTTCTAATAGTGGTGTCAGGACATGTATGTTATGAATTAATTTCTGAAATAAGACTCAGAATGTGTGTACTTTGCATAGTAAACTATTTTCAGACTTCAGCAGTATTCAGCCACAACTTGTGTCTTTTTGAAACTATGGTGTAGTAGGGTTTGAAATGAGAGGAGTTTACTACAATATGTATTAAGAGTCAATTTCATAGATCATAGAATTTCATTGTTAGAAGGGACCTTAGAGGTCATCCAACTCCAAATAGCTTCTGTGACTCACATATATCTTTTGCCATATTCCTCTGCAAAAAAGAAAAGGAAAAAAAAAGAACCCTGCCTCTAGAATCTCATTAAGTGTGTAAGACGATCAAACCATTCCAGAACAGTCTCAGCTTCCCCCACTGCTCACTTTTATGACAAGCAAAAGCATACAGAGAGATCTCCAAAGACCTGCTCCATTGCCTCGAGCATGGCGGCTGTTCACCTTGACTAAATGCATAGATGTTGGAGGCCATCAACAAGAAGCCATGCCCCAC
The DNA here is from genome assembly GCA_004025085.1 of Thryonomys swinderianus. Lineage (NCBI taxonomy): Eukaryota > Metazoa > Chordata > Mammalia > Rodentia > Thryonomyidae > Thryonomys > Thryonomys swinderianus. The sequence continues at coordinate 19,703 of PVIC010015808.1, forward strand.
TTCTACTACTAGCTTCAGAGCCTGCATCTTCATATCTAGATTAAAATTATGTTCATACATAGCAGGGGCACGTCCAAAGCAAAATCCTGGGGAAACAGCAAGAACCCTGGATATAAAAGCAGGAAATACATAAGAGTTTTTATGTCCAGTTCTTTTCCCGAATGTGTGTAAGGACATAGTCTCTACAATCAGTACTTTATTATCGGTCTCAGTTTTTGAGTCTGTAAAATAAGTTATTGACAGATGACCTCAAAATGTGGTGCCCAAACTAATAACATCTGCCTCATTTATGAATTTGTTTGAAAAATTCAGGTTTTCAGGCTTCATCCTAGGTCTACTGAAGTCGATCCCCTGGGACAGGAGACTATTAAAAACTGATGCAACCACAAGGTTGAGAACAAAAGTTCTGGATGATCTTCCAGCCCCTCAAATCCGACAGTAACATTCTGCAAATCTCTGAGGGAGAGCACAGAAAATTGCAGCCAGCCACTTGTCCCTCGTCTCACCACCATCTCTCCGATTCCAGTACTTGCCCCCTCCTTGGGTACCTGAGCCACAGTACCAAGCCAGTCCGCTTCAGGAAGCGACTCCAACTCCCAGAACATGTGCTTCCCTTAAAAATCTATATCCGGTCTTACGTGGAATCAATGCTTACAGTCACCTTGTGTCTAAGCAAATTGACTAGAGCTGGGAGCTCCAGCAAACCTACTTATTTACTTCATGACAAGGGAAACAACTTTCAGTTCTGTGAGTCTTGACACCTTTGTCAATAAAATCTGCAGATTGCACAATATAGAGTTGTTTTAGAATTCATCTTTCTGACAGTAACAGAACTTTCCAAGAGAAGAGCATCTAGGGGTTATGATGGCAGCCGCATCTTTGCCCTGCGACTGGTGGCTGCCTGACCTGCATTTTCATGTTACACTGAAACCACTGGGTGGATCATCATGAGCACAGAAATGAATAAGGAAAGGACTTGAAAGCAAATGCCCCTTGTAGTTTTTTTTTTTCTTGCATACCTAAAAAAGGCAACTAGATGTAGCATTTTTAAAGAAATACTTAGTTTTAATAGCTGATTAGGCTGCAGTAAGGTCGAATTTGTGTTTTGTTTCTAATTAGCAATAAAAACAACAGAGTATTATGTTTGTGTTCCTTCGCTGTCGCGTCTTTACAGGATTTTCTGTTCATGCTGTTCAGAAGTGCCACAGACACTGGAAAAGTGCATTTATATTCAGAGAGGGCTGATTGTAGGAAGCATAAAAAAAAAGCTCCCCATAAAGCGGAAGTTTGTGGAAGGTGGGGTGGAGTTGAAGTAGTAAAATGCTCCTCAATTGCTTGATGGTGTGAATTGAAGTTGCTGGGAGAGTCGATCGCTATTTGTGGTTGCACAGCTCTGGGATAAATGACAGTTCCAATAACATTTTCCTATACAGATGTAAAATATACAAATCGGGTGAGGAAAGCGGTAGCATCATTGAAATGCATAAAAGCAAAAAGCTTGGGATGCAAGCATATGGCAGGGAGCCCGGCTGGGGAGGCAGGGCACTCGGGCTGGAGGATCCGCGCACCTTGGCTTTCTAGAGCAGTCACCTCAGGGGCCTGGGGCCCAAGCTTCACCCTCCACATCTCATTTGGATGATTCTGTGATTATTATATCATTTAGAGAATTCCCTGCCTAGTATATTTTTTCTTTATTCATAGCTCTGGTTTGACTTGCTTATTTATTTCCCTTCTGAGTTTGCCATGAGTTGTGTAAAAGCATATTATACCAAACCACAGCATAGCTTTTTCATTGTATCCATACTGAGAAAAGAATGAATTTGATAAGCAGTAAGTGAAACAGTCATCCACGTAGATCATTACAGAGCATGAAACTCTAAGGCTTATGTATTTTTAATACAACAGAAAATGTGGGGCTTGTTCTTATGTCATTCTTGCCATTGTAGGTGGTAGAATCTCAGCTGCCTCATGAAGGCTGTGTGTGAAACCATTTTTGACCTTGGTATTCAAGGTTTGGAAATGAGGAGGCATAACTGGGGAGGGAGGTACTCCAAGCTTCAGTGAGGAGTCTTAGGTCCCGGTTTGCTCTGCTAGATCCAGTCCGTTGCTCTAACCTTGAGGGTTTTGTTGTGTTTCCATATACGACAACATCATAGATGGCAGTGCCGAGGCCTAAATCACAAAAGTTGCCCCAAGTCGTGGGACGGCTTTATCTTCGGCCACTACTACAATTGCAGTTACAGGGTACAGAACCCAGAGGAGGTACTGAAAACCTCCAGTGCTTCTTGTGGCATCTCCCCTTCCAGGCCCCAGCTCTGGAGGGAACTCATGGGGATCGAGGCGGGCGAGAGACCAGGTGTGTTGATTAAACCATGCTTGGGATAATGGAAAGGACAGGCGGGCAAACAGGAAGGGATGGATCCTCAGCAGTCCACAGAATTGTGGTGGTGGATGGACTTATATAAGCAAATGGCTTTTATGTACCTGAAAACATATACACATAGCTTCCCTCAAATACATAGTTTGTTACTTTTAAGCTTTAACAATAATAATAATAATAACCTTTAGGGTTGACAAAACTTTATTACACTGTTTAAGGTGCCTAGTTTTATTTTTCTACTAGCCAGATCTAAGAACTAGGTACTACCATTATATCCACTAAGCAGATCAGGAAAGTGAGGTGTGGAGCAATGAGGTCGCTTTCCAGTGTCACAGAGCTCCTGGGGAAGGGCGTCGAGATGTGACCTGAGCCAGCTGACTCGGAGCCTGTGCTCCTCACAGGCCCCATCACGGTCTCTCCCTCACGCTGCAGGCTCTGTCCTGGCTGTTCCTCCCCAGGGACACCAGGAATGGTAAGCAGCCTCTGCCAGCCTTGGTGCCCTCTTCCAGGATTAGGGACAACTGTTAGCCATCAACCTGGTGATGCCATCCCATGCATTACCCTTTACCTTGGTCTCTGATGGTCTGAGACGGGGGAAACCAGAAGAGCCAACCCTTGTTTGCCATCTCTCTTTGCCCATTTCCAAATTTCAGTTTAGTTTCTTCAAAGTTGATTTTTCCTACCCTGGCTGTTTTATTATAAAAAGCATGGAATCAAAATACCACATATGATGCACTTACAGAATGATGTACAAAGATACTATGGAATCATTTGTTACTATGATTATAAACACTCACTAGGGAGATATGCTCCAAAACTTGCAGTGAATTCTTGAGATTATAGAGAGTACCAGACCCTATATATATTTTGTCTTATATACATCCCCACAATAAAGTTTAATTTATAAATTAAGTACCATAAGCTACCAGTAAATAATAAAATAAAGCAATTACAATCATAAACTCTAACAAAAGTTAATGAGAATGTGATTTCTCCCTCATCCATGATCTGTCTTCCTCTGCTTTTCTTCCTCTGCTTCCCAATCCTTCTCCATGTGGTGGGAGATGGTGCCGTGCCTGTCTGATGGGCTGTGCCAAGGGGTGTTTCATAGGCTTCGTGTCATTGTACCCGGGTGGGTGAGCACAGGCCCATTTCTGGTAAGCAAGCCAGCTGCTAGGAGACCAGTAGCACATACAGAATAAATATGTAGGGAAAGAGGATAATTCACACCCCAGTGCGACAGGAAAGGACAGCACAAGACTTCATCACACTATTCAGAACAGCGTGTGATTTGAAACCTATGAAGTGTTTAGTTCTGAAATTTTCTGTTTAATGTTTTTGGCCCATAGTTGACAGTGGGTCACTAAAACTGCAGATAGTGAAAGCACAGATAGTGCCTGTGTATCCTAAGGGTGTGGTCGGATTAAATGAAGCCCCATACCTAAAGCACCCTGCTCACCTTGACATACCAGAAGGACACATTGGGTGTCATGTTACTAATTCTCACTCTGCAGAGATGTGAAATTTACAAGCTCTGTTTATCTCTCTGATAAGAACCAGAGACAAGTGTTTCTATTTTCTTTCTTATTTTACTTTTCCTGCTTTTAACCTTTTTCCTTTCATTTAATGAAAAAATAAAACAAATTTTTCAAACCAAATAATAGAAAAGTAAAAATAGTTATTACACTACATATTGTTATCTTCAAGGTAGTTACTCAATATAAGACCTGACCCAAAAAGTTACTTAGGAAAAAGAAAAAAAGTGAACTAAGACCAACTCTTAGTATACAAGAAACAAATCAGCATTTGTATTGAAACAGCATTTGTATTGAAATCAGCATCTGTATTGAAATGACTATGTCATTTGGGGTAGAGTTTCCATTTTTACATAACTTACATCTTGTTCAGAGGCAATTGGCTCAGTTTTTATTTCTCTCGAGCTATGCTCTTTCTATCTCTTACATAGATCAGACAATTTTGTGTGATAAAAACCAAAAATAATAACAATTATAACTTTGAACTTATTAATGAGTATGTTAAACTGTGTAATCAATCAGGAGCATGTGCTTATTTATTTTACATGAATTGAACACAAGCCTATAGTCCTTTGTCTGATGATCACTTGTCTTCTAAGTGGTCTCACTTAAACTGACAGTACAGCTCCTCAGTTGTCATGTTATGTAGATGCTGATATTTCCATTTTTCAATAATCAGTCTATAGCCCACTATTTGGCATCTGCAGGATTACTTTTAATCAGCTTTTAGAGCTATGAATTCTAATTGTACAACCTTTAGCCAGTCACATTGTTGTAAATACCACAATCTTGTCACAGATTTGCAGTGAACGCCGGAGAAGTCCTGCAGAGAAAACTGATACAAGATTTTCTATTTAAAAACAATATTTGGAACAGAGAATATGAGTATCCAATTCTCCACAGGAACTCTCATTCCTAGCGGAAAAGAAGTGTCATTTACAAACTTTGTTTTAAGGCAATAAAGAAAAGAAGGAAAATACGTGTTACGCCACAGAGAAGCCAAAAAACAACTACGAGACAGTATTGTTTCTGGCACGCATATCCCCCCTTCTTGGTCCCAGGAGGTGTTGCTCCTACTCGGGGTGTGACTGTGCTACCTTGTCCCAGAGATACGTTCCCATACTTAATGTTCCTTCTCCAGAACACCCCTGTTACTTTACTGATTACTCTGTGTTCACATAGACTTGAGAGAGATAGAGACAGTTGAGTAAAACACTGCAACTTGTGGAATAAGTAGCATTCATCGTCACCCTTCCCGGTTAAGCCATTTCTCTGTCCAGCAGTCATCATGGGTCAACACAGATTTTGGTGTAGCTGCCTCTGTTCGTGTTATTTTAGAACTATCTCAGTGATTCCTTCAAGGCCTGCCATGTTCATCTGACCCTCTGAAATGTCCTTGTCTTTGGAAGAAAATATGATGTGTGGTACTAGCCAAATCATTTCAAGCCAAGTCTGGAGAGATGGGTAATGTTAGTTTAGAACAACTCACTTGAGACAGGAGTACTGTCAGAGTTTCCTCCAAAGTAAGTGATTTGGTTCTCTCTGTGATGAACAAAGAGTTTATTATCTTTAAACTTGGGGCACAAAAATAGACATAATTAAAACAAATTTATTATTGCTCACCTCAGACCCTAACCCCACTTACTGTTGCTTGCGTTTCAGCAGTTACATGTAGTCCCATGAGTGACAGCACAGGTGTGAATGTGCCAGATAATATACACATGTGGAAATTAATCCACTAGACAGATGGGCACATATAGACAGATAACGTTATACATACTGTTTCTCAGGGGGTATTTTTCCCTTCGTTTTCCCGGGCTTATTTTCCACAATCCTCTTATAAATGTGAGCCTTTTTAATGGTTGATATTCCTCTAATATAAGCAATTCTTGACCTTTTTTTTTTAAGGTTACTACTTCTTTTACAGTCTGTTGAAATTTCTGAACACTTTTTGTAAAAAAAATAGAAACATGATTTGGAAAGAACAGGAAATAAATGTCACGTGCAGACCCTTTGGCCTAAGATTTAGAAAGAAAGCTGGCTTAAAATTCACATCATTTGATATATTTATAAAACCTCGTTAATATGACTTTTTAATTGAAATTGTATACTATTGTATATCATCAGTCCATTTGGAATTCAAACAACATGAAAGGTTTTTAATCTAAAATGTAAAGGGCAAGCAAGATACAGTTTCAAACTTTTCTGATACAAAACAATTAAAAGTTAAAGTGTGAGAAGTTTGTTTCAAAGCATATTCAGTTCAGAGGTGAAGTAGGGATTCTTAGAAGCTAAAACAGATCAAAAAGTATTAATAGAAGTCAGAAAGTGATCTGAAAGTTGATAACTTTTCTGAGCAGATCTGCCTGTCCTGGATGTACATCTTGTGGGGTATATTGCTTGCCTGGGGGAAGAAAAGATAGATGTAGCCACATATTGAACAACTGGTCTAAAAATCTCATCAACAAAAGAGTAAACCCACCCTGTGAAGACAGAAAAGAGTCTTGCCTGCCTGTGTCCTGGTTGGAGGAAATAATCAGCTCTGAAAAAATCTTATTTTCAAACCAGTTTTTACATGAATGACCACAGTAGATATGTGACCACTTTGTGACCACATTTTGAACTTAAAATGTATCAAACCCTAGGCACCTCACCTGATAGATACATGGGAGTTCATATTTTCCTTGGAAAAATTCACTTAGTAACCATGACTCAACAACTTCTCACAGATAAAATGCAAAAAGCATGAATCATCATAGAATATAACACAAAATGCATGAGGGAACAAGCTTGTACAAGAATCAGTAGAAACAATAGAGAATAGAATTAGAACCACTTTGTCTGTAAAAACATGAATCACCCTCAATTATAAACTAAGTAAGCTTTAAGAAAGAAAAGATGGGCATCAAAAGAAGAATAAGTGAAATAGACCTCAAAAGTAGCCTTGAAGACTACCCAAAATATTCAAAAGGAATGTGGTAGAGGAAAGAAATGAGGGGGAAAATAAGTGATTGGAAAAGAAAAGGAAAGCACGTGTATATAGGGGATGGGGGTTGTGGCTTCGGTAGGGATATGGGTAAAATTGAGAATTAACTCCCCACTGTTGAGTGTGATTGTGAGCTGTATATAAAATGTGCCAATAAAGAATTCAATAAATAAATAAATAAATAAACAAGGACTTTTAAACAGGAATTAATTTAAATTAAAAAAACAACCAAAGATGGTATTTCAAATTAGGCATAAGTAAGGAAAGATTAACTGGAAGATAGTCCCAAAGAAAGCAAATATACTGTGGAGAAAGCAGTTAGAAAATAATAAAGGTTAAGAGAATCATAGGATAAAAAGTAGGTATTTTATAACTTTTAGTGAAGGTCTGAGAGATTTATAGAGAGAAGATGGAGAAAAGAGTCCTTGAACAATCACCCCTAGTCATTCCCAGGGTTAATGAAAGGCATAGATCTTCAGAATTATCAAGGCTAAGAATTTTCAAATGTAATGTTTTTAAAAATCTTTGATATAAACCCATCATAAATATGCAGCAGCCAGGAGATAGGTACCATTTAAAAATGACAAGGAAAAGTAATTGTTCAATTTTTTGACTTCCCAGCAGTAACAGTGAAATCCAGTTACTGTGAAGATAGCTGAAAACTATCTTCAAAGGACATAACTTGTCATTTTAGAACAACATGGAGATCAATACCTGTTTTAAAAATAAAGATAAAAATATTGAAAGTCTAAGAAAATCTGAATGTTTGCTACAATAAGCTTTCTCTAAAGAGATTTATAAAATATGTACCTAAGAAAGAAAAAAATGTTATCTCAGAAATCTAATCCATGGGCGGTGTGGTAAATAGAGAGGAAAAGTATGGATAAATTTAAATTTAAATATAGACATTGGCTGTACAAATAATAAAAATAATGTTCAACACATGCTGTTAGGAAAAGAAATACTGAATAATGCAAATAAGTATGATCAGGTTAAAGTGCATTCAGGATAGCTTCATTGTTTTGAAAAAGGCTAAAGGCATTAACTTTCAACATTATTACATTTAATTTTTTGTTATAAGATGTTTAAGATAGCTGATAAAGAAATAGTATTGAAGATATAACTCACAAACCAAACCAAGGAAGAAAAAGAAATAGAAAAAATATAAAATATAAGAAGCTAAAAATCATACAACATAAAGCAAAACATTCAAATAGATCAGTAACAGTAAACAGTTTTTAAAAGATATATTGGATCTTTGAATCATAATTGGAAATATGCTAGTTAGAAAACCTACCCATAAAATGTACTGGAAATATATGACAAAACAAAAGTATGGAAAAGACACACTAGAGGAATAAAACTAGCAGGCTAGTGTCCTTACACTAATATTTGCTGATAGTCACTTTTGCTTTAATGAAAATATGGTCAACAACCAGAGGAGTTATAGAACGATGGAATATTTTGTTCAAGCCAAGAAAACATAAACGTCTTACTTATCTGTAGACATAAGATAGATTAAAAGCATGGACAGCCAAGATGATAAGGAGTAAACTCACAAACAGTCGCAGTGTGGAATATAGCAGTCTTTCTCAGTAAGGAATCAGGTAAACAAAAAATGGATTGAGTATGGATATGGGAAATTGGAGAAAATCAGTTCCCAAGTGTAGCTTTCATAACCATGCATAAATGCCATATTGAAGTCATAGAAAATACAATAAAACACACATAGGACAATCATGGAAATTGATGACATGTAGACCACAGAACATATCTAACAAATTTTAAAGGATGAATGCCATTGAGGTCATATTCCCTAACAAAAGGCAATTAGATTAAACTCAGTAACAAAGAGATAACATTAAAGTTCACAAATCATTGAAAATTAGAAAATGCCCCTAATTAACTCATTGGTCAAAAAATTTAAAAGTGAATCGCAATTAAAATACTGTATGTGAAAAGTTGTGTGAGGCACCTAGGTTGGTTCATGGAGAAATATTTATAAAATTAAATATTTCCATTAGAAAAAGAAAAAGGCCCAAAAAAGTTACTATACAGCCTAAGAAACTGGAAAAATTTTAATGAGTCTATCCTAAGAAAATGGAAGAAAGAAGAGAATAAAGATAAAAGCCAAATTTCATACAAAGCAAAATATAAATATAATAGAAAAGGTCAACAAAGTCAAACAAGTTTTTGAAAAATGATAAAATTAGTGAATATATGGCAAGAGGAACTAAGTGTGAAGGGAAGGAAAATAAGAGTCTTGTGGAGAGTATACATACAACTGCATGTGCACTTAAGTGAAAAGATCAGTACAACATGGAAAACTTGAACTCATTCCAACATACTTGAACTCTTAGATGAACCTAGAAGTTTTAAAATGAGTACAATTCACCAAGATTCTATGTGAGATGAAATAGAAAATGTAAGGTTTTCTTTCATATTAGGTCAATTGAATCAGCATTTAAAATATTCTCAACAAAAACTTGGTCCTAAAATTTTATAGTTAGTTCAACTAGCAATTCCCAAAATATAAAGAGGGAACTCTTTCTAACATGCAATCCTTGACTGCTACCAAACACAAAATGAGAGGAATAAAAAAGATGATAGCCAAGCAATTTTACTCATAAGCATAAACAAAATAATAAAAAATTAACAGATTAGAGGTCCCAATTGACCCTGTTATTCCCCTGCTAGCAATATACTCAAAGGAATTAAAAGAATCATATTGTAAAGACATATGTACACCCGTGTTCATAGCAGCTCAGTTTGTGATAGCCCAATCTTGGAAACAACCCAGATGCCCATCAACGGACACTGGATAAAGAAGATGTGGTTTTTCTATAAAATGGAGTATTACTCTGCCATAAAGAATGACAACTTTTATTCATTTATGTGAAAATGGATACACCTTGAGGACACACTAAGAAGTGAAATAAATAGATCCCAGATATGTAAATACCATAACTTTTCTCTGGTATGAGAACCTGTAGATGTAAATGTTCTAGAATGTATGATATATTTTGTGAAATAGGAAATATTCAAAGGGAAGTGGTGGGGGAACGTAATGAGGGGAAATAATAAATATGATTTGGAAAGAAAAAGAAATAGCATGTATATAAGGGGTGGGGAGTTGTGGATGAGTAGGGATATGAGTAAAAATGAGAATTAACTCGTGTCATATACTGGTACAAATTCCCCAATGTTGAGTGTGATTGTAAGCTGTATATAAAATGTACCAATAAAGGACTCGATTTAAAAAAGAAAAGAAAAGATGAGAGACTTTCCAGATATGATATGCAAAACCTATATTCAAATGAATTACCCATTGAAATATAATAGGTAAAACTTCAAACTTTTAGGGAATGTAGAATATCATTTTGTGACATCAATGTAGGAGAATAATTCTTAAGAAAATATAAACTATAAAGAATAAATCTAACTATACTGATTAAAAATTTTTATCAATGGTGGCTCACGCCTGTAATCCCAGCACTCGGGAGGCAGAGACAGGAGGATTGCTGCGTTCGCGGCGGCTTGCCTGGGCACCACAGTGAGCTCAGGGCCAGCCTGAACTACAAAGTGAGACCCTGTCTCAAAAAGCAAAAAAAAAAAAAAATTATGTTTCAGAAATGCATACAGACACTCCTGCACCGTGGAAAGATGTTTCCAAGATGATGCCATGTGTAGTGCGGTTCTCTAAGATGATTCCATCCAGTGACATGACAGCACCTCAGTGTGTAAAGTCCACAGTGTTTCCACACTGGCACCATCGCCTAACAATGTATTCCTCAGCTCTACACTTGTCATTCAGTGATAACTGACTGTATATGATAAAACTACACAAAAGAGCGGTTGGGCAGAGATCTGTGTAAGGTTGCGCACTGCACAAAAACACCCAACCAAGAGCCTATTGGAGCAAAAAGCAAACCCTTAAAGCTATTTCTAAGCTTTCACACTGGTGTGAGAATGCCTCTCCACTAGAGGGAAGCAGATTTTCTAAATTAACACAAAGCACCTGTTTAGGAGTAGGGGAAAATTACATGGGAATGCCAAATGTATTGCCTATATTCTGTATTTTAACCTCAGTGACTAGATTACTAGCCATGTTATTTACATTTGGTAAATAAATATATGAAGAGCACATTCCTTAGATATACATGCACATACATATATAGATGATTACATATATATAAAAGGCACTGTAGGTTTACATGTGTGTGCAGAATATATAAAAATACTATATATGTACATGCTTAATGTGTATGATGTACAATCTATTTTATAATCATAAAATATAGAAGTTAGCTTTTATATAATCATTTCTACTCTTGGAAAATATATATCCTATGTAAAATATATATCTCAGATATAATTCTGCTGATTAATTTTAACTGACATATGCCAGAAAATTGTCCATTTTCAATTCTGAGAAATCAAAACTCGATAAGCCCATTGTGAAAATTGAATGAGGCTAACTCTAAAACCCAATACAGGGTGGTTGTTATATTAAAGATCAAGTAGCTAGTGTCCTTATTACTTTTTCTCTTTCTTCTTGCTCTAAAAATATCAAATACTTACAAGGCTATAGGGAATGGCATGTTTAAATAAAGTCTATAGCCAGAAGCAGTGCTTGCACTGGAACATGAAAAGTCTTCTCAAAAGTCTCTCAGACAGTTGCTGAAACTCAGTCCTGTCCACCCCGACCCCAATGGCCAGCCTCTCAGAATTCCAACAGAAGATGAGCTATAATGAAACAGCTTCTCCTCTCGGTCTCTTGAGCTCTACTGAGCCAACGCTAGGAGGCGCCTTTCTGCCTGAGCATCATGAAAGCGTAGACATCCCCTGACTTTTGGGCACTGAACAGCTCTCTCCACCTAAGATAAAATGTTTGAACAGTCTAAAAATCCTTCCCATTTGTGTCCAAGTTTATGAGTCCCAAAGGGCTTTCTCATGTCTGAACCCATTTGAGCTCCTGGCACTAAGGAAAGGACAGACCTATGGGTGTTAGCATCTGTGACATGGAGGACCTCACGTCGCAAGAGGTGAGACGATTCATAATGAAGCCAAATCAGGCAGATCTGATGGTCCCTACTCCGCTGCCTTTCTTTCCCACTCTGCACTGGATTAAGTTAAAGCAGAATCAAAGACAGGGGGAAATGATAAAGAACTGGCCCTAAAACAGCAGAAGGAGGAAAATGGCAAACCTGCTACACAGAAGCAGGAAATGAGTCCCAGATCTCAGCGGAAGGATGTGTCCCCGAGCACCCCCTGTGAACCCTATCATATTCCAGGGGAGATCACATTGAGTAGAGTAGCAGCCAGCATTGGCCAAGGGGAAGCAATGCAGTTCAGACTGAACAGGACCTCCTGAGAGTTGAAGCTGAGGTCTGCTTTTCAGGGCCGTATCTGTTTGTTCTGTCACTGCAGTCCCATCAGCCACACGGCATCTGCACTTGTGAGCACATATCAGCATCCTTCGTCCTCTAGAGATAGCACTCACAAGCCGCATGGTGTCAAGATGCTTCTAGAGCTCCAAAGAAACCTGCCATCACAGGGCCCACTTTGCAGCAAGCACACACCTTCCAGCACTGGAACAAACCAAAGCCTTATGCTTGGCCTATTTGCCAGTTGGCTCCCAGCTCTAATCCTTAAGTACCACAGCCCACTGCCAGCATGATGCTGAGTATTCCTGTGTAACTCTTCTGCGAAGTTCTAGCCAAGCCCTGGCAAGATACATATGAAGATAAGAGCACACACACTTTCCCCTTAGGTGGAGGGCACTATACAATGGTGCAATTCTTGGGATTTAAAGATTGAGTTTTAAACTAATGATTTGATCTCTATTGCATTAGTGTAAGTTGGAAGTGGATATCGAATCTTTAATGCTAATTAGGCATTGCATTACTTAGTCTTCCAGGCCTCATGTAAATAACAATTAACAATAATTTAGCAGTTGTACATGCTGGCATCTTCTAAGCCATACCATTGTATACCATTCCAAATTCCTTTGCATTAATTAGGTTCATAAGCCAATCAGTACTAATTAGGAAGAAAATAAGTATAATAATAAATGAAACAAAATTAGTGATTTGTATCTGGTCAGTAGTTCCTTCCCTCTGCAGTTCATCAAATACTCTTAATGCGTAGGAACTTCTTGTAATTGAAACTAATTATGAGGTTTCCCCTGCTACTTTGAGCCTCATGTTCAAATCCCACGAAGCTCATTAAATAAGTAACAAATCTGGAATCTTTAACACATATTGTAACTTGGATCATGTTAATTAGCACCACATGCAAAAGACAGCAAGAGGCCGTTTAGCAGCCCCTGCAGTAGTTAAAGGGAAGGGAAACCGGGATTATTACAGTTCTTTGGGGTTTGTAAGAAGCCACACCAGTAGTGTGTGGACAGTGTGGTGAGAAAGGTTGTATGGCGATTTGCCTGTCAAGGCCAGATGGGACGGGCGATCTAAGACTAATCTATCCCAGGACTGAGACATATCCAGCAGTTCCAGCTGGGTAAGGAAAAGTGGGTATGACTCCTGAGTAGCTCTGTTATGGAAGGGTTTCCCCATGCTCTAGGAACTCGTACCATGCTTCTCCTGTTTGGCCACCTTTCCCATACCTTAGGCCACTTGTAAAGCTTATCTTTTCCAGGTTGAGTGGTGAGCATTAGAGACCCCACAAAATTCATTGGCCCCACACAGCATGCAATTGTGTACACATATAAATGCATGTGTCTGTTTCTAGTTAAACATATGCACCATTCGGCAGACATATTGACTGTATTCACAGCTTCCACGCAGATCTAAATGACTGCCGCTCCTTTCCATATACAGCTAGATTTGTGGATAGCTCTTGAGGCCTCGATCAGAAAATGCTACAAAAATACAGTCATCCATTGCTGTGTCTTTTGCCTTCCCCTCTGGACTGTGGATCAGTCTAAAGTTAAAAGCCCTAGGAGGATAAAGGTTGGTGACAGAAAGTAAAGCCACAGGGATATTGGTTTACAGTGTACCCACCTACAGTAGTAGAACTCCATACACAATATAGTTGACTGTTATTTTACAAGTAGTTCTAAAAAATCCTAACAAAATGCTGTTTCTCTATCATCCTGACTTGTCAAGTTTGATGGCTTGATATGAAAAAAAAGACACAAAAGCTTTCCAGTTGTCTGTTTCACAGCTAAAGGTCTTTGAGTCATTCAGATTAACCTTAATGTTTGGGGGCAGAATTTCATTCTATGTGCAACAGTTAGTAACCTTGTATGTCCTTCCAGCTTCAACCAAGACCTCATTCCTTTGCAAAGCATCTTCACTGTTTGAGCCCACAGAAATCACTGCTTTTTAATTCTCTTTTTACTCCTACAGCTCTGAGTGCAATTATGAGACCCATCCATCCAGATGCCAAATTTTCTTATAAAAATCTTATGGGAATTATTAGTTGCTCAAGAGCAAGAATCCTCATGAGCCATCCCCCTTCTCAACCCAACAAGAGCAGACCTAGGCTGAGAACAAAGCGTTGCCAACACGTTCTGATTTGATGATAATTAGGCATTTGTAAAAGCACCCAGAACTCAGTATAAGTATGGTTTTTTGAAGGTCCAGGAGTATAATGTCCATTCCTTTTATACGGCTCTATATTACTTTACAGTGTTCTACAGTATTCTATATATTGTGCAGTGTGAGTGAATGGTTAAGTGAAAAATCTTCAATCTTATGTTATCTATGAAGCAGTACCTTAAAAGAAACCCAGGTCATATATAGTGTGAGTCCATTTTACTGGTATAACTTTATTTGATACTAAGAGATCATGAACTTAGAGCTGTGTCTACACAAACACAACAGGATAGCAAGTAAGAACAAACACAGATATCTCATGAAAGGAGAAAATAGTTACGAGTTTGTCAGCATTGCTAAAATTAGCTGACCTGGATAATCCATTTAGTACTGGTTGATTCCATTTTTCTACATGCACAGCCTCCAACAGCATACACAGTACTTTTATAGACATGATTCTGCATCATATAATGTTGGATAATTGACAGTGAAACTAATAAGATAATAGACATGCCCTGCCGCTGGTGGTTTACACTTTAAAACAGCTTGTGACTGAT